>PVJN01001825.1:0-66927 GCA_004026805.1 Lasiurus borealis
GGAGGGGGTAATGGTCAGGGACAAGGCTGGCAGTTTGGCAGGCATGGGGGTAGGGGAGGGAAGGGGGCGTGCCCTCTAGTGGGAGGGTTCTCAGGCTGATCTCTGTGGTCAGTGGGAAGTGGCCTGTCTGTCTGGGCCAGTGGTTCTCAACCTTCCTAACGCCACGTCCCTTTAATGCAGTTCCTCATGTTGTGGTGACCCCCAGCCATAAAATTATTTTCGTTGCTACAGACTCTGGGCGGTGCCTGGGACAGATGGACACAGGTTCTCCACGCGGGGCTGCAGGTGAGTCGGATGCGTTCTCGCGCACCCACCGGCAAATGGCCAAACTACGTACTTGAAATTGAGGCTTCCTCGGAAAAGCCAGGCCAGGCTGCCCCTCTCCTGAGAGCCTTTTGAGCCATGGCAGAGAGCACCAAGGTGGTGGGGTAGGAGGTGGGGGGTCTGGGCTGAGTTCAGGTCTGCTTTCCCCACCTACACGCTGTGTACGGCTCCATGAGCCCTCCACCTTTCTGGCCCAGACGGGCCTGTGTCCTGGGTTCCTTCCACCTCAGAGGCTTTCTTCCGAGGAGCGAGAGAACGCAAGGGCAGGGGACCCTGCTCTCTGCACGTGAGGCCTGGAAACATGAGCTGCAATGACCCTGGTCGGTCCAGGTGAGAGGCTGCTCCCTGCGCGCTTGCTCTCTAACCCGGGGGGCTGCACGCTCAGATCGGGGGGCTGTCCCTCTGGCCTCCACAGCCCTCCCTGTCTGAACCCAGAAATCAAACAGATCCCTGGGCCGGGCCTGGCAGACTGTAAGTCCCAGCCAATCCTGGCGAATGCGTTCAGTCAGGAGGCGCGTCTACCAGGTGCCTGCTGTGCACGGGCATCATGACGGGAGCTGGAGACAACTCTGGGCGAGCCCCGAGCTGTCCTGCCACATGGAGCCCCCAGCCTGGCAGGTGAGGGGGCACAGGGCTCCCCGACCCTGAGAGACAAGTCCGGCCATTGTGCGTGCCCAGGAAGGGATCCCCAGACCAACCTCGGGGTCAGGTGGGAGAAATGGGGAGAGGGGAGGCAGAAATAGGTCCTGTAGCAATCTTTTCTTTCTTTCTTTCTTTTTTATAATATATTTTATTGATTTTTCACAGAGAGGAAGGGAGAGGGATAGAGAGTTAGAAACATCGATGAGAGAGAAACATCGATCAGCCGCCTGCTGCACGCCCCCCACTGGGGATGTGCCCGCAACCAACATGCATGCCCTTGACCGGAATTGAACCTGGGGCCTTTCAGTCCACAGGCCGATGCTCTAATCCACTGAGCCAAACCGGTTTTGGCCTGTGGCAATTTTAAAGGTTCCTTCCCGCACGTGTTCATTCATTCATGCACCCATTCATCCACAGCGTCGGGCGCCGGTGGATGGCTGTGCTCTCCCACAGCGGCTCCCTGGCTGGAGGACTGTCTGAGCGCAGGTGAGGCCAAAACCGGTTTGGCTCAGTGGATAGAGCGTCAGCCTGGGTACTGAAAGGTTCCAGGTTCGATTCCGATCAAGGGCATGTATATTGGTTGCAGGCACATCCCCAGTAGGGGGCGTGCAGGAGGCGGCTGATGGATGTCTGTCTCTCTCTCTCTCATCGATGTTTCTAACTTTCTATTCCTCTCCCTTTCTCTCTGTGAAAAATCAATAAAATATATATTTCAGCTAGCTGGGCTTTTTCAATGGGGAATTCCCTAGGTGGGTCTGGGATCCTGGGCAAGTCCCGAGGGGAAAGTTACTCGTCTTAGAAAATGGAACGTGGTCTAAGCGAAAGAGAACGTCAATTGCCAAAATGATGGAGAGGTCTGTTTCCCAGGGCGGGGATATCGATTAGGTTATTTGATCAGACCTAACCATTCTAAAATGATAAAGTTGCAATAGAAAAGAATTTACACCTCTCCCCTACATTCGAACGCACCTGTTTTTAAGATTTTATTCTCACTCTGCTGTCTCTCTCTAGATGTAATACCATGCACAGTTTCCTTTTTTACTAAACATGTATTTGAAGAGAATGAATTACAGGCGTCCTGGCCTCTGCTACCTAAAATATTTCAGGGTGCATTTCTAAGGAAAGACGGATTGCCTTTTATGCAGACAGCGTTATTAACTTCAGGAAATTGATTATTAATACAGACCTTAAATCTAATTTACTGCCTACACTTCAATTTTTGTCAATTTATGTCCTTTTTTATAGCGTTGCTTTTCTTGCAGTACGAGATGGATCACGTACTGTACTGTCATACCGGAGTTCTTTGTCTCCTTTAATCTGTAAAAGTTTGTGTCCTTTTTTAAAAATATATATATATATATATATATATCTATTCTTGAAATCGGAAAACCCATGGATCTGGGCTGCCTGTCACGACTTGAGCCAATTGAGCAGGGACGGGGTTGAATTATACATGAGCGTTTATTCCAGGAATGCCGGCAGCCGGGAGAGCAGCAGGTCATCCAGGAATCTGCTCCGCCCCCTCCCCCCCATAATCCAGCCGCTTCTATGGGGTACAAGGACAAAGATTACATGGGGAATGGGGTTTAAAAGGAATAAGAATGGGTATAATGGTTACAGGCCACAGGCAAGCAGGCCATGTGGGCTGGGGGTAGGGGGGCGGTTTGCAAAGGGCGGGGAACATCCGGGACTCGCTTCCTTTCCTCAACAAGGTTCTTCATCTTTCCGTGATGATAGGCAGGTCCCGGATGAGGAGGATGGGCCGCATCTCCGGGTGAGCTCCCAGGTCCTGTGGACAACTCCCAGGTAAGTTAGAATGTGCTTGCTTGCTTGCTTGCTTTTTTAATATATTTTACTGATTTTTTACAGAGAGGAAGGGAGAGGAGTAGAGAGTTAGAAACATCAATGAGAGAGAGACATTGATCAGCTGCTTTCTGCACACCCCCGACTGGAGATGTGGCCCGAAACCAAGGTACATGCTCTCGACCGGAATCGAACCTGGGACCTTTCAGTCCGCAGGCAGACGCTCTATCTGCTGAGCCAAACCGGTCTCGGTTAGAAGGTGCTTCCTTTAATCAGAATGAAACCATCATGGTTAACGGAGCCTGATGCGTTTCTGGGAGCAGGAATTAGAGCTGGTGCCCAATAGTATAATCCTGCCCCTAACACGATGCCTGTGACATTTTCGAAGAACACGGTTGACCGGGCGTTTTTATAATCCCGTCTACAACCCCTGCTGAAGAGGGGCTGTATTTTCCAGCTCATTGGTTCATCCTCAATTTAGCCTGAATGTAATTAAAAAAAAAAAAAAAGCCTCTCATTCTGTTACTGTAGTTCGCTAGACAGTAATAAGAAGAACGCCAAAGGAATTGGACCTTGTGGAGCCTCGGGGGTCAATGAGATCCTGAGTGTTTCACCAGGAAATCGGCTTCCCAGCCCTAACCCTTCCCTGGTGCGGGGAGCAGCCCGCCCTCACCTGTAGGACTGGGTGGGGGGCAAGGAGAAGGAAGTACATGGTGAACACAAGTGAAAATGGCGCAGGAGGCGGTGCTTGACCAGAGAGACCTGTCTGTCTGACCTGGGAACAGGATCAGTGGTCAGCGGGTGCATCCTTCAGAAGCTCACGAAAGCTTGGGAGGGTTACTGGTTATTTTTGCAAAAAGCTCCTGGTTAAACTGCAGGAAACAAAGAGCCCACTCCCTCTCCCCCCTCCTCTCTTTCTCTGACCCACATTCTCCTGGTGCCTTCATGTTCTCTCCCTCCAGGGGACACGTGACCATGTGGGTCTAGTGCCCACGTGGGGCCCGCAGCAGACTACCAGGGCTCCATATAAGTTTTTTTTTAAATATACTTTATTGATTTTTTACAGAGAGGAAGGGAGAGGGATAGAGAGTTAGAAACATCGATGAGAGAGAGAGACATTGATCAGCCGCCTCCTGCACGCCCCCTACTGGGGATGTGTCCGCAATCAGGATACATGCCCTTGACCGGAATCGAACCTGGGACCCCTCAGTCCGCAGGCAAACGCTCTGTCCGCTGAGCCAAACCAGCCTCGGCTCCATATAAGCTTTAATATGAACAGAAACTCTGGACCCCATCCTCTGTCTTGGCCTTGAGGAAGACAAGGTTGGACTTTTTCCCTGGCAGATGGAGGGAGATGGGACATGGAGAAACCAGGAGGGGAACTCATTTGATTTTGCACCACAATCTCATGTGGGCGGGTCCTTGAAGCACAGATCACATAACAACCTCTCTGGGCCTCCTTTTCTTATTTCTAAAATGAAGATATTATGCCTGGCTCAGTGGTTGATGTACCGACCTTTGAACCAGGAGGTTACGGTTCGATTCCTATGTCAGGGCTCATGCCTGGGCTTTGGGCTCAATCCCCAGTGGGGGGCATGCAGGAGGCAGCCAATCAATGATTCTCTCTCATCATTGATGTTCCTATCTCGCTCTCCCTCTCCCTTTCTCTCTGAAATAAGTTTTGAGTCTTTCCTCCTGCCCCAGCTACTGATAATCAGTGATCTTTTCACTGTCTATTTTTACCTTTTTTTCTGATTGTCAAGTACTTAGAATCATTTCAGACTGGCTTCTGCAAAAGTAATATGCATTTGAAGTGTCTTCCACATTTTTCATGGCCTGATGGCTCATCTTTTTAGCACTGAATAATATTCCATTTTCCAACGAACTGCTGGGTGTTTGTCCACTCACCTACTGCAGGGCATCCTGGTGGCTTCCATTTTTCGGCCATCGCGAAGAAAACTGCTGCTGTAAGCATTCGGGGGCGGTATTTCGTGTGGACGTCCTTCTCTGATGACCTAATTCTCTCTACATCAGCGGTTCTCAGCCTGTGGGTCGCGACCCCTCTGGGGGTCGAACAACACTTTCACAGGGTCGCCTAAGACCATTGGAAAACACAGATATGATTCATAACAGTTGCAAGATTACAGTTATGAAGTGGCAACAGAAATAATTTTATGGTTGGGGGTCACCACAACATGAGGAACTGCATTAAAGGGTCGTGGCATTAGGAAGGTTGAGAACCACTGCTCTACATGGTCTATCCACGGTGGGGGGGGTGAGGCGGGAATCATTTCTAACTTCATTTTAAAATAGAATTGACCTATTAATACATAACTATTCATGACTGCTTCAGAGCTATTGATTCCAGTGGTGTCGGAACCTCACTTGCTCGTCCATTCAGCCCGTATTTACAAAGCTCCTCACCAGGCACTGAACATGGAGGTAGGGGAGGAGCTGAGACCAGCAAGGAAACAGAGGGACACGGAACACGGCGATCCTGAAGGACTGTGTATCGGATGGAGAGGCCTGTCCTACTCAGTGAGGATGCTTTAGGGAAAGCTTTATAGAGGAATTAAGGGGGAAGGTCAAGTTTATCTTGAATCTCCCATCATGGATCCCTCAAACCCCCCCTCCAGGGAGGGCTTGCTCCTCTCTCCTGAACTATTTCGCTCAGTCACGTGTGATAGAAGCTGAAGAGCGAAGACTGAGTTCACACAGGAGCAGAGGAAGGGATACCCCTGCCTCCGTGGGAATTTTGCATGTAGAATCTACAGGGCTTTTGCTGACCAAGAGCATGTAGTAACCACATGGGGAGAAGAGAAGACCACCTTCCAGAGCAAATCTGGGACACGGAGGCACACCCGTGTGTGGACCTGCAACGACACGCATGTACACGGAGCTCTGGCGTGCTGCCACCCGTCCCTGCCTCGAGGAGAACTGGATGGGACTGTAGCCATGAATTTTGACCAGGTGACGTGAAGCTGATGTCCGGGAGGCGGACGTGAATCTCGCCAACTCTTTGGTCAGGTGAGCATTTCTCAGCTGTGGGGGGTACGATGGCTGTCTGTGAGACGGTTCCCACGCCACGCGACCCCCTCTTCACTCTGGCTTCCCGGAGCTGCCCTCTGCCCCGGCCTCACTCGCTGGGGGAAAAAGGGCCAGCAGGCGGGGCAGGGGGGACCTGCCCTGGGAAATCCAGAGGCATCGCTCCCCCTTTTCCTTGCTTCACTCAGAACCCCAATCCTCTGATTGAGCCAAGTGGCAGGGCTCAGTCCCCATTCACGGCTCCATCTAGTGTAACTGATTTGCGATTTCTCTCTACGAATGGGCTGATTGCTTAAATTGAGTCTCCGCGCTCCAGCATTTAGAGGAAGCTTCGGATGCAAAAATTGTTTACAAACGTCTTGGAGTCGGAGCCCTGAATGTAGGAAGTATATTTGCATAAATTTTCGAGAGCTACAAGGCACCTTTTGTCTTGGGGGCAGATTAGCCCTGCGGGAGGGTCGAAACAATGAGCTCTAATCCCAAAACCATAGACCCTGGCATTTTATTCGGAGTACAGTGGCACCTCAAGATACGAGTGCCCTAACATATGAGAGTTTTGAGATACGAGCTGTTGAGCAAGCAATTTTTGCTTTGAAATATGAGCAACATTTGAGATAGGAGTAATCACACGGATCGGCCGGCTGCACACGACCCACCCACCAGTTTACCGCTACTCGAGCGTCTCATAGTTTCCCACGCCTCAAGGTTACGGGATGAATTAAACTCGTATCTCGAGGTACCACTGTATTGGTTCACCTATGGTCTGAGATGAAGGTTTCTCCTTCCCCTGGGGGGAGGCCTAGGAACCCCCAAGCAGCCAGGAGCCACCCCATCAATTGGTCTTAGCAGCCCTGCCAGACTCCATGTATGCCTACCCCGAAAAGAACAGGTATAGGGACACCGTCCCTCGTACCCAGCACACAGCTCTCCACACACACCTGCTCGCCTGCAGTCTCTCCTGAAGAGGCCATCTTTGCCTTCCCTGTTGGGTCCTTCAGGAGCCCAGGCTGTGAGATGCCCTGTCTTCCTCTGTCCTCTCTGTTCCCCAGCTTCTCTAGGTGGGATGCCTTCTCGGACCAGAGTCACCAACCCCCACAGAAGGTTAGAGAACCTGGGTTTGGGGATGAGACCGACTGGGGCTCAATTATTGCTTCATCCTGTACCAGCTGTGTGCCCGGGGCAAATCATGAGGTCAGTCCCTCTGCTCGTCGACTTGCTCCCCCATAAAAATGAGGATGCACTCGAGTGAAAACAGCTCTGGGCAGCCTTGGGCACAGTGCCTGCCTGGCACAAGGAACCTTCAATACGAGGCGTACCAGTTAGAAATCCGGATCGGCCATTAACCGGTTAAAAATGGGGATTTTGTAATCAAAGAAAACACGATGATTTCCAGAGAAACATCAAAGGTCCTTCATTCAAAGCCGTGTCCATCGCTAGCACTTTTCTTCAAAAGAATGAATTAAAACTTCCCGCAATTCTTTTGGGCATGGAATTCGACATTTTTAAGCATAAAAATACCTTTGATGTCAACACTTTCTGAAAATTTGACATATGAAGTTTTGATGCTTGTTGTCAACACAACAAAATAGCACACATATCAAATCGCATATATATCAACATACACTGAGTGGCCAGATGATTATGATCTCTGAAGGCATAATCATATGGCCACTCGGTGTATATCCTATAAAATAAAAGGCTAATATGCAAATTGTCTCCTCCACCAGGAGTTGGACCAGCAGGGAGGCCTGCCAATCACTCATGTCCCCTTCTCTTGGCTAGGCTGGCCGGACCCCACCCATGCAGGAATTCATGCACCAGGCCTCTAATTATATATACAGTGGTACCTCGAGATACGAGTGCCCTAACATACGAGATTTTTTAGATATGAGCCATCAAGCGAGCGATTTTTGCTTTGAAATAAGAGCAACATTTGAGATACGAGTCATCTCTCGGATCAGCCGCTGCACATGACCCACCAGTTTACCGAGACTTGAGCGTCTCAGAGTTTCCCACGCCTCAAGGTTACAGAACAAATTAAACTCGTATCTCAAACATATATATATGTTTACACACACACACACACACTAAGTGGCCAGATTATTATGTGTTCAGAGATCATCATAATCTGGCCACTCAGTGTATGTGTAACCCCATCTATTGAAAAAAAAAATCTGCATTATTATCCAGTACACCTAGCACATAATCACTACTATTATTATTGTACTGTTATCATCGTCATTATTTTGTGACTATCTAAAAACCCCCATTTAGATGCCACGCTGAAAACAAAAAAACACACACAAAAAAACCCAGACACAATGTAATAAGAACTCCGTGCCATCCGTGACTCTGCAAAAGCACAAACCAGAATCGAGGGGAGCATCCAGGTTGCATTTAAGTTAAACGGCACCCTGAGCTAAATATAGGACGTGGGAACTTTCTGCAGAAACAGGTGACCTAGATTCTCCCGCCGCTAACCGGCGCGGGAAAGGGGAGGCGGGGAAGTGGGGCAGGTTCCAAGGGAACCCTGCAGCGCGGAAACCCCGTGTGGTGCTCGGCTCGGTGGCAGCAGCAGCCACCGCCGGGACCCCGGTTGTTCGTGACTGGAGGGAAGCAAGGGATTTGGCCACGAGCCACTCTTTGCTGGCCTGACAGTTGTGTGGGGAATGTTGCTGGATATAGTTGTAGGCTTGCAGGTGTGGCTTACACAGGTCTAGTTATTCTGCGTAAATGCTGAAGTCCGTTCAGGCAGCATTACCGCAAGGCTGGGGTTTACTATCTCCTGGAGGAGGGGAGGCGGGCGTGGGAGAGGCGCGCATAAGGGTTAAATGGACCACTTTGTTTTTTATTTAATATATTTTATTGATTTTTTTACAGAGATGAAGGGAGAGGGATAGAGAGTTAGAAACATCGATGAGGGAGAGACATCGATCAGCCGCCTCCTGCACACCCTCTACTGGGGATGTGCCTGCAACCAGGATACATGCCCTTGACCAGAACTGAACCTGGGACCTTTCAGTCCGCAGACCAACGCTCTATCCACTGAGCCAAACCGGTTTCGGCTAAATGGACCGCTCTCTCTGCTTTCATGCACGTTTGAACATTACTGGCTTGAAATGAGGCTAAAAATCCACACAAGCTCCCGCTGGCTTGGTGTTACCAGCGTCCCCTGGTGGTGGCCCGGTGCACACACTCTGGGGACGCTGGTGCAACCCCGGAATCAGAGGGAACTGGCTCCTGCACCTGCACAAACCACCCCCCACCCCTCAACCCCACAGTATCTGCCACCTGCCCTTCGGGCCTCTGCCCTCTTTCCTGGTCCCAGACTGTCTCAGCACCTGCTAGACCAGTGGTTCTCAACCTTCCTAATGCCGTGACCCCTTAAGAGAGCTCCTCATGGGGTGGTGACCCCCAACCATAAAATGATTTCCGTTGCTACTTCATCACTGTAAATTTGCTACTGGTATGAACTGTAATGTAAATATCTGATAGGCAGGATGTATTTTCGTTGTTACAAATTGAACATCATGAAAGCATAGGGATTAATCACAAAAACAATATGTAATTATATATTGTGAAATATTTATTTCTAATTACAAATAAATGAAATTTTGTTTTGAATCATGGTGTAGCATGGGTAACAGTCTTCCTATGACAACAGTAAACTACATGGCTACACTTTGCTACACCGAGGAGCGGTGTGTTGGTTCCTAAGACCATGGGAAATAGGTGTTTTCCAATAGTCTTAGGCGACCCCTGTGAAAGGGTCGTTCGACCCCCAGAGGGGTCACAACCCACAGGTTGAGAACCACAGTGCTAGACACACTCACTCTCTGACCCCCGACCTCACTTCTCTGAGCCCCAGAGTCTCCTCTCAACTCAGAGTCTCCAGCAACCGCCCCGCTTGAAGCCCTCAAAACACGTGATTCTTTCTCCCTCTCCCTGTCTCCGGTTCCTCTCGCTGTAGCTGAACTTGGCCGGCGGGGGAGAGCCCAGCTTGGTGAGGCTGCAGGGAGGCTGCTGCTGAGACCAGTCTTTGGTGCACAGCACTCAGCTCAGGGCCAAACCTCCTCCTCCCCCTCCTCCCCTCTCCTCCTCCTCCCCCATGCGTCTCTGCGAATCATAGCTCCCAGCTATTAGACTAAAAATGCATCTTTCACTGTCAAGAAGCAGTGCCACAGACATCCGAGAGTCCTTAGCTAGGCAAGTTTGCTCTCTTGGCCTAGAAACGGGGCAGCTGAGCCAACTTAATATCTTCCTTCAGGAATCTGCCCGCACGGATGCCAAGAACGGTCACCAGCTGTCCCCGGCTCTGGTGAGGGAGCGATGGACCAGCGGAGCCCCGAGGAGCGACATTTGACCTGTGGTGAATCCTGCTTCTGCCACCCACCGGCGTGGGGCTCAAAGACAGGCCCCAGGTAGGGGGCTCGCCCCCTGTTCAGCCCTCATCTCAGCAGAAGGGTTTCCGATGGAGGACTCACAGGCAGAGGGCCCGGTCCTGCAGTACCGGGCCTTACAGGCAACGGTGAGTGTTATGATTGATATTTAAAGGAACAGAGAAGCTCTGGAGAGTGATGGAATCTAATCTTCATCTGTAAAATAGCCAGAGCTAAATTCCTGTCTTTTTTAAAAAATATATTTTATTGATTTTTTACAGAGAGGGATAGAAAGTCAGAAACATCGATGAGAGACAGACATCCATCAGCCGCCTCCTGCACACCCCACACTGGAGATGTGCCTGCAAGCAAGGTACATGCCCCCGACCGGAATCGAACCTGGGACCTTTCAGTCCACAGGCCGACGCTCTATCCACTGAGCCACACCGGTCTCGGCAGACTCTCGTCTTTGCTTAGCTACGCTGAGCATGAACAGAAACCGCCAAGCTTTAGGACCAAGTAGGTGACTTTCTTGTAATGAGCTGGGGCCGGGGAGGATCTTACACCGCTGAGGCCAGCAGGGGGCAGGGGGACCAGCCGTCTCTCCAGCCACTCCCTGTGGGAGGGGTGCCCACCGGGCACGTGGCCCGGACAGGCAGGCAGGCTCCCCCCGGTCCCTGCAGCACCTGGTGGCTCAGCGCGACTAGACGCAGCTCAGGGACCTCCTTCTCCTCTGCTCCAGGGTCTGGGGAGGCCTGTGGCTAATGTGGCTCAGTGGGCAGGTCCAGTTACTGCCCCAGCGCCTGAACCAGGACTGCTGGGGACCCCTCTCCTTCCTGCTGCTCCCCGCCCCTTTCCCAGACAGAGCTTGGCTCCAGACCGGCCTGGGCAGCCGGGCCTCAGCCTGGAAGGACTGGCCCTCATCTCCAAGGAGTGGCTGCAGACCTTGACCTTGGGACCTCAGGCAAGTGTCCTCCTCTACAGCCTGTGCCCCCAGCGTCTTGTGGTGTCCTGCAGGCATTAGGGAGAGCCGATCGCTCCCCCCCGCCCCCAGGTCGTCCCTCCTCTACCTCACACGTGTCGTCACCAGCCAGGGTTTGTTTCCGTAGCCTGGGTTCCTCAGACGGAGGGGCCCCCCTCCCACCCTCCACACCCAGAGGCCCTCACTCTGAACCGTCTGGAGCCACTCACAGGCAGTGGGTGTGGAAGGAGCACCTCCGGCTGTAACTCCGGCACCAGTTCAGTGAATCGCTGGCATCCTCAAAGGGAAAATTATTACGAGCTCCGAATGCGTGTTTGAAAGATCAGCGTGATCATTACAGCGCATTACTCAGTTTGTTAAGTGTGCTTTAGAAAACCCACCACGGAATACATCTTCATTGTAAGGGCATCTGTTGTTTCTTACAAATGATTAGCTGCCACTGAATCGTCCATTTAACTTGGTTGTGTGGTTAAGACTAATTTTTTTTTCCTTTCACTGTTAAATACACACACACACACACACACACACACACACACACACACACACACACAAATACACACCCCAGAGAGGATGGGAGAGGGAGAGAGAGAGAGAGAGAGACAAACCAGCTTATTTTATTTATTTTTTAAATATATTTTATTGATTTTTTATAGAGAGGAAGGGGGAGGGATAGAGAGTCAGAAACATCAATGAGAGAGAGACATTGATCAGCCGCCTCTTGCACAACCCCCACTGGGGATGTGTCTGCAACCAACGTACGTGCCCTTGACCGGAATCGAACTTGGGACCTTTCAGTCCATAGGCCGACGCTCTATCCACTGAGCCAAACCAGTTTCGGCCAAGCCAGCTTATTTTAAAAGGAATAGCATGGGCTTGATGATCAGAAAGGTCTAGGTTCGCATTCCAAGAGCTGCGTGATGTGTAGTGGGTAAGAGCGTGACCCCGTACTGGGCTTAACGCCTAGGTCTACCTGTGTTACCTGTGGAAAGTTACTTATGTTTTCTGTGCCTTCGTTTCTTGTCTGGGAAGGGGGAGGGTAGAATATTACCTGTCCCACAGAGTCGTGATTCCAAAGGACACGTGTGAAGGGCTTAGAGAAGGTCCTGAACAATAGTAACTGTGATGGTGATGATGATGATGATGATGATAATGATGGTGATGATGATGATGATGATGATGATGATGATAATGATGGTGATGATGATGATGATGATGATGATAATGATGGTGATGATGATGATGATGATGATGATGATGGAGGAGGAGGAGGAGGAGATATGATGACAACCCTGGACAATGACCTTCTCTTAGCTTCTCTCTCTGTGTCTCTAAGGTAATGAAAAACTTACCTTCCATGGGGGACACTGTGACACACCACCCAGCTGCCCCTCTGATGAAAAATCGTTTCCTCAGCTATTTTGGCAGCAGCTTTTAGAGCTCAGTCCCTTGAGGGATCTTGTCCGCTGCCTGCAGAGGAGTGGGCCTACCGGAGTCATGTCTTGTCTCAGTCCACATTCATGACTCCTGGGTGTTGTCCTGTATGACCTTTCCATCTGGGCCCAACTTGGGATGACTCGGAAGGACTGTCATTCTTCCGTTCCAGTTTAATTTTCTGAGTCAAGATGGAGATTCTCCCTGTGTCCATTCTTTCTTCATTTTCCTTATTTTTCACAGGTCTTGATCCCAAAGACGCTTCTTTTTTTTTTTAATGTATTTTATTGATTTTTTACAGAAAGGAAGGGAGAGAGAGAGAGAGTTAGAAACATCGATGAGAGAGAGACATCGATCGGCCGCCTCCTGCACGCCCCCTACTGGGGATGTGCCCACAACCAGGATACATGCCCTTGACCAGAATCTAACCTGGGACCTTTCAGTCCCACAGGCCGACGCTCTATCCACTGAGCCAAACTGGTTTTGGCCCAAAGACGCTTCCTAAAAGCATTTTACTTTCCAAATCTTATCTCATAGCCCGCTGTCTTAGGAACCCAATTGGTAACACCCAGCTCCACAGAATTGTTGCCAGGATTAAGAAGCATTAACATAGATAGTATTTGGCGCTCTGGCTGGACAATACCCCACTTACAAACGAAATCTTTTGGGGGGCCATTCTCTCCATTGTACTCTTTGCCTCCTACCTGAAACGTGGCACCTGTGACCAACTCAAAATTAAAAAAAAGAAAAAAAAAGATTTATCAGGCCAAACTAAACTCATTGTGTTTTCGTTCAGGGGAGAGTTTGACAGTTAGCCCCAGGTGACAAGAGGGACTCAGGTCCAGCTGTTTTTTGTTTTAAATATATTTTATTGATTTTTTACAGAGAGGAAGGGAGAGGGATAGAGAGTTAGAAACATCGATGAGAGAGAGACATCGATCAACTGCCTCTTGCATACCCCTTACTGGGGATATGCCGGCAACCAGGATACATGCCCTTGACCGGAATCGAACCTGGGACCTTTCAGTCCGCAGGCTGACGCTCTATCCACTGAGCCAAACCGGTTTTGGCAGGTCCAGCTGTTTTAATGAAAGTAGCTTAATTCCTCCCCCAGGTGTAAGGTTTTCGGTTCAGGGGGAGATCAGGTGCCTCCAGGAAAGGCCTGTTCATTGATAGAGTTCCTGCTTTGTTACCCTACATTTTCTCACCCGCTCCACCCCCCACCAAGTTCATTCATAATTCCGTGGTTGCCTTTCTAGGAACCATGCATAATAACATGAGACTAGGCCCTAATTTACATGGGGACTCTCAAGGCTATTTGCAAAGCAACAAAATGCCCATTATTCAACAGGTACAACAGCGCTCCCTGTAATGATGACGAAGGTCATTTTTCTGTGTGTGTGGCTGGGGGAGATCTCAGCCCATGAATCTTGCTCTCAACCTCACACTTGATTTTCTTTGTGGCGAAAAGCGGGGACATGTGGGCAGTGATAAGCAATAAAAATAAATGATATTGGCAAGAGGCGAAGCTATCAACATCCTTTAAAGCCTCCGCATCGCGGGTTGACAGGTGATCCCTGGACTTGCACCGGAGAAGGGAACGCTTGAAAAAGAGAGCAGAGGGTGAGTTGGTGAGGAATCCATCAGCGTGAGCATCAGGCAGATGCCCTGACCTTTGCTTGAGTGATGAGTCTTTCAATCAGGTCAAGCCCCTGGGAATTACAGAGCACACATGCTCCTGTAGGCCTCATATTTTATTTACCATCTGCCAGAGTGCTGGGAGTTTTACGGATTAAATAACCTCCCATTTACAGGTAAATCCTCTTGGGGAAAACCTCTATAATAAAACCCTAATATGCAAATCGACCGAACGGTGGAATGACCAGTCGCTATGACACGCACTGACCACCAGGGGGCGGACACTCAACACAGGAGCTGCCCCTGGTGGTCCGTGCTCTCCCACAGGGGGAGTGCCACTCAGCCAGAAGCCGGACTCACGGCTGGTGAGTGCAGTGGCCGTGGTGGGAGCCTCTCCCACCTCCGCTGCAGGTGGGTGGTAAGGAGCAAGGGATCCCGGATTGCAAGAGGGCGCAGGCCAGACTGAGAGACCCCGCCCTCCTCCCTCCCCCCAGTGCACGAAATGTTGTGCACCAGGCCTCTAGTAAAAATTACAATAATATTTATCTAAAACCTAAAATGAACCCTCAGGAATTACCGGGAATAAGATAAAACATTGCCATCTAGCTGACAGCAGGTTTATTCTCGATTGAGTTACAAAGTGTAACTAAGCCAGGGCTATAGAGTGATTTACAAGAGGTGAATTACGGGTTTAATTGTGCCCTCCAAAGCAAGCTACGCGTCAGTCCTAAATCCCAACGACATGTCCTAGGACCTTATTTGGAAATGGAGTCTTTTCGAATTTCAACAAATTCAGATGAAGTCCGACTGTGAGACAGTACTCTTTTGTTGTTGGAAGCAAACTATTTGTGGTGGTTGGTTACAAATATAGTAGAAAACAAATATAGTAGGTTCTAGAAAGTTTTGTGGGTAGGTTCTAAGCTCAAAAGGCATTACAGTGGTGCCTCAAGATACGAGTTTAATTCGTTCCGTAACCTTGAGGCGTGGGAAACTATGAGACGCTCGAGTCGTGGTAAACTGGTGGGTCGTGTGCAGCAGCGAGATTACTCCTATCTCAAATGTTGCTCATATTTCAAAGCAAAAATCGCTCGCTCGACGGCTCGTATCTCAAAAATCTCGTATGTTAGGGCACTCGTATCTCGAGGTACCACTGTATTGTTTTGCTTCTGGATTCAGGGAAAATCTCTGTGTTAATCATGTTCCCCATTCAGCTTAAGCTCCAGTACAAACCTGCATTGAGATCAGCACAGAAACGAAAATGGCACTGAATTGTGTGTTCAGGCTGGTGGAAAAGGTCTCACGAGAGAAGGGAAAGAGCAGGGAGAAGGAAGGAATAGCAGAGGCCTTGGTAACTGAGGTGGAACAAGGGGCAGTAGTGGAGTCCTCGCTGGCTTGGCTCAGTGGCTAGAGCAAAGGGTCCCTGGTTCGATTCCCGGTCAGGCACTGAGCCAAACCAGTTAGGCCCACACGCTCTTTTACAGCAGCCTTCCGCTTGTGCAGCATTGCCAGGTCTATTTGTAGCCTCTTCCTGTCTGTGCTTCTCCCTCATCACATTCCAGCTACCGTTTAAAGGCAGGAACTGGTTCGGATGCTACCTTCTCTGACCCCCACCGCTGGCCTTCATTCAGGGAACGGGTCTTAAAGCTAACGTGGTAAAATACACGAGCCGGAGTGGCCTCCTGTGTGCCCTCTCCTGGGAAGGCCAGGCTGAGCTGGGCAGTACGTTTAGGGCCGTGGTTCTCAACCTCTTTTTTTAATGCTGTGACCTTTTCATACAGTTCCTCATGTCGTGGTGACCCCCAATCTTAAAATTATTTCCGTTGCTACTTCATCACTGTAATTTTGCTGCTGTTCATGAATCATAGTGTAAATATCTGTTTTCCGACGGTCTTAGGCGACCTTGCTAGCAGTTTTCAACCTGTGGGTCGCGACCCACAAGTTGAGAACCGCTGCTGTAGAGCCACCAGAAAATACAGATATTTACGTTACGATTCATAACAGCAGCAAAATGACAGTTATGAAGTAGCAGTGAAAATAATTTTAAGATTGGGGGTCACCACCACGTGAGGAGCTGTATTAAAAGGTCACAGCATTAAAAAAGGTTGAGAAGCTGAGACCGGTTTGGGTCAGTGGATAGAGCGTCGGCCTGCGGACTGAAAGGTCCCAGGTTGGATTCTGGTCAAAGGCATGTACCTTGCTTGCGGGCACATCTCCAGTGTGGGGTGTGCAGGAGGTGGCAGATCGATGTCTCTCTCTCATCGATGTTTCTGACTTTCTATCCCTCTCCCTTCCTCTCTGTAAAAAATCAATAAAATATATATATATTTTTTAAAAAAGGTTGAGAATGAGAACCGCTGGTTTAGGGGAACATCCATGAGCAGTGCTGGGGACCTGTTTCTCACCAGGAATGATTCTTCATCCTGAATGATGATGGCAAACATCTGGATCCCAAGGTCAGGGGGTTCCAGCCGAGTTGTTTTTTTTTTCTTTCTTTTTTTAAAAAATATATTTTATTGATTTTTTACAGAGAGAAAGGGAGAGGGATAGAGAGTCAGAAACATCATTGAAGAGAGAGAAACATCGCTCAGCCGCCTCCTGCACTCCCCCCCACTGGGGATGTGCCCGCAACCAAGGTACATGCCCTTGAGCAGAATCGAACCTGGGACCTTTCAGTCTGCAGGCCGACGCTCTATCCACTGAGCCAAACCGGTTTTGGCCCAGCGAAGCTTTCTTGGTTAAAAGGCCCAGCCTAACCTCAGAGACGTGACGGAGGCTCCGTGACACTGCTTCTATTCCTTCTCCCCAGGGAAATGGCCTGTTTTCTCTGGTGGAGGAGACGCACCACCAAGGACGGCTGAGGTGATGGGGGTGCCGGGGAGAGCTGAGCTGCTGGGTCCAGAATGGGGGTCACGCTAAGTCTGCCTCGGATGTTTGTCCAACCTAAATTCTAACTCTAAAATCAAACCTCCTGCTCTAGCTGGTCTGGCTCAGTGTGTAGAGCATCGATCGGTCTGCAGAAAGGTCCAGGGATCGATTCCGGTCAAGGATACATGCGTGGGTTGCAAACTCAGTAGGGCATGTGCAGGAGGCACCGATCCATGATTCTTTTTATCATCATTGATGTTTCTCTCTCTCTGTCCCGCTCCCCCTTCGTCTCTGCAATCAATAAAAAAAAATACATATTAAAAAAATAATAATAAAATAATAAAAGGATACCTCCTTAGTCACGCATGTTTAACTTACTTCCAGGTCTTTAGTTCCCCGCGTGTCTGATCATTATCTCTGCGTGTGATCCCCTATCTCCCCGTATCGCTGACAGCTTCCTCAGAACCCCTTGGTTCCTTCCCCTGAACCAGACCCCAGGGTCCTAGGGTCAAACCAACAGAAGATTCCACGGCAGTTAGCATCCCTGACGGCAGGCTGGCCCCGATAAGAGGAGGGGTCCCCTAGGCTAGCTCCTTCAGCTTCCGCCTCAGCCAATGCCTTCCAGCGATCATCAAACGTCTCGATTTCTCTCTTCTTCCCGCGACGAAGCCCGTCAGAAGGAAGGCATGTGAGATCCTGGAGGGGTTCTCCGCTTGAACGCTCTGCCTGCCGCCATGCAAATGTCCATTAGAAGCATCCAGGCCCTCAACATGTTCATCGCCTCCTGGGCCTTAGTCTTCTTGGCCTTAGGGATATTGGTCAACGACTGGGTGAAACTCAATATCGAAACCAGAGCCACCGTCGTCATCCACAGCCCGTGGGTATACAGCACTCTTTGGCCCAAAGGTAAGAGCGGCACCCGAGGAAGATGATGGGTGGGGCGGGAAGGTTCACCTTTCCTCGCCTTCCACGTACCACACCAGCTCGCTCATGAGCTGCTGGTGCCATTTCCTTTGGCTGCAGTGGGGCCCACTTTCGTGATGGGTACCCTCAAGGCAGATTTCAAAAACCTCACCATTTCCGACGTTTTTTTGGAGATGTGTGGAAGCTCACAGACTTGCCGGCTTGACCGTTGAAAAGTCTTGGCGGTAGCGGCAGGGTGACCCGGCACAGCTAGGACAGAAGGGTATATATATAAAAAGCAAGGTCAGCGGGCAACAAGGAGAGTGGGTTATACGGACAGCAGAGGCGAGCCGGAGAAATTCGAGTATTTCCTCAGAGATGAGCTCTGCCGAAACCGGTTTGGCTCAGTGGATAGAGCGTCGGCCTGCGGACTGAAAGGTCCCAGGTTCGATTCTGGTCAAGGGCATGTACCTTGGTTGCGGGCACATCCCCAGTAGCGGGGCGTGCAGGAGGCGGCTGATCGATGATGTCTCTCTCTCTCATCGATGTTTCTGACTTTCTATCCCTCTCTGTTTCTCTCTGTGAAAAATCAATAAAATATATTAAAATTAAAAAAAGAAAAAGAGCCAAGACCGGTTTGGCTCAGTGGAAAGAGCGTTGGCCTGCGGACTGAAAGGTCCCAGGTTCAATTCCGGTCAACCTTGCTTGCGGGCACAACTCCAATAGGGGGCATGCAGGAGGCGGCTGATCGATGTCTCTCATTGATGTTTCTGACTTTCTATCCCTCTCCCTTCCTCTCTGCAAAAAATCAATAAAATATATTTAAAAAAAAAAAAAGAAAAAGAAATGAGTTCTGAGAAAGGGAAAGAGGAGAAAGGAAGCTTACAGAAGATACCGAGATAGACGCAGTTTCTTTGGGGTTCTCTCTCGCAGGCAGCGTAGGATTTCCTGCTTCTTCATCACCCCCGACTCCTGTCTGTGTTACGTAATCAGTTCCCCTCCCTCACCCGATTCCCATCTTGACTTAGAGACGTGTGGCCCTGGGCAGGGACGAGCCTTCGAAGAAACCCCTGTCCCTCCTCTCAAGACGGCGTCTGCTCTCCCGCAGGTGACATGGAGGTGGTGCGGATCATGCTGATTCTGGTGCTCAGCCTCTCCTACTTCCACAACTGCTTCCTGGGGCTGGAGTTCACCTACATGCTGCCTCAAACGGCCTGCATCATCTTCATGGCGACCTTCGTCACTTTCTTCACCGGTAACGCGCCCCGGCTCCCCTCACACGGGGGTGTGGAGGTAGATGGGTTTGGGGGGGGGGCGGGACCTGCCTGTCGTTTCTGACTCACGTGGCCTTCCCAGATCTGGGGCTCTGATGTCCAGCTTCTGAATGCAGCCATTCCCGGATGTGGGATGGGTTCTTGGAGGGGGGGGGGGGGGGGGATGCCTATCTACAGGGTGGATGCTTCGCCACGAGGCCTCTCGAGGGGTGAAGATGAGGAGGAGCATCGCGGCTCTTCCAAAGGTTTTTTATTATTATTATTATTATTATTATTATTATTATTATTATTATTCTGCCTCCTTTTGCTTGGCCCATTAGGTATCCTCCTGCTCTCTGCGCTCCTGCTGTATCACATAAAGATCAGGCTTGGCAAGTCCGTGTACTACTCCAACTACCACTTCACCTGGAACATCTCCACCGCCTACTTCAGCATTTTCTTCCACTTCGTCTCTGGTGAGCGTTTCGAGGGCCTCCGGTGGGTAAACAGGAACCAGCCGGGGGAGAGTGAAAGGAAGGGACAAGGGGAATTAGGGGAAAAGCACCGGGTCCTTGCGTGGTAAGGGGCTGACGTTCAAGGGGACTCGCTCTCTGATGACAATGCAGAGCTCGAGACCGGGACGAGGTGACAGGGTCAGCGTGCTGGCCTAAGAGGGCAGCTTCCTGATCTCCGCCTTGGCTCCCGTTGTTCATGCCCTCCCCCCATCTCAGGGAAGACGAAAGAGCGTGCCTGGCATGGCATGGTCGCGTAGTGTCACGCCGAGGCAGTCTGAGAGCAGAGAAAAGCAATCTGATACTACACGTTCAGCCACTGACATCGGAGACCCTTCTTTCTAAACGTGTTTTTTTGTTGTTGTTGTGGTGGTGGTGGTGGTTTTTTGGTTAATCTTCAATCGAGAATATTTTTCCTTTTTTTTTTTTTTTCTTTTTAGGGAAAGTGGGAGAGAGAGGGAGAGACAGAGAGAGAGAGACATGGATGTGAGAGAAACACATCGATGGTTTGCCTCCTGCACAAACCCCGACCGGGGCTCGGGATGGAAGAAGCCTGCAACGAGGGTACCCTCCCGTGACCAGCACGGAACCCGGGACCCTCTGGTCTGCAGGACAACCCCTGTCCACTGAGCCAAACCGACAGAGGGCTCGCAAAGCGTTTCAAGATTTCACGTAGAAAGTCCTAACTCAGACGCATTTCCCTTTTCACAAAGAACCCTCCTTTCTTTTTTTTTTTTTTTTTAATGTATTTTATTGATTTTTCACAGAGAGAAAGGGAGAGGAATAGAAAGTCAGAAACATCAATGAGAGAGAGAGAGAGACATCCATCAGCCGCCTCCTGCACGCCCCCTCCTGGGGATGTTCCCCGCCACCAAGGTCCATGCCCTTGACCGGAATGGAACCTGGGACCCTTTCAGTCCGCAGGCCGACGCTCCATCCACTGAGCCACACCGGTTTCGGCAAGAGCCCTCCTTTCTGTGCCTGTGGGGACGTGTTTACACTCCCCGGCACCCCGGTTTAGTCTGTTCCACCGAAGCCTTTGTCCTCCCCCTTCCAGGTGTCTGGGGGCTGGTTCCAAAGAGACACCCCCCCCCTTCTCCTCCCGGGGCTTTGGGGTCAGCGTCTCTCTCCCCCCCGCCGCCCTCCCCGGCCTCCTCCTGTCGCCCGCAGGGTTCCTGTCCCTCCTGCAGTACCAGCGGGCCATGGAGGACGGGGCCACGGACGCGGCCATGCAGCAGTACGGCCAGGACCCCGGCATCTTCGGACAGCAGTCCGGCAGCTCCATCCAGGTCATTTCCTTGCCGGACCACAGCCCGCGGCTACAGAGCATCGTCCACGTGCGCTCCGACCCCTCCCGGGAGGTCGAACTCCCCAAGGCCTCCCAGATCCAGAAGCGCCGGGTGACCTGGGCGCTGTGACCGGATCCTCCTCGGTCGCCCGCTCCGAGGTGCTCGTCTTCGTGGACACGAGCGACGGTTCCGGGCGCAGGTGTCTGGGTGAGGTGTCCAGCTGCGTTGTCTGTAAAGGACCGCGACCCCGGTTGAAATCGGTCAGGAAAAAAAACCCGGAATGTGACTTAAAAAAAAAAAGTCCCTTATCTGCTGAATTATTATTTTTTTTTCTATTTTAATGTCACCGTTGAATAGCATTTGTTCAAAGGTAATAAATATTTCATAACGAAGTTTTGCTGTGTTGTTCGTCATAGACACCACGATGAATGTAGGGTCATATATAGTACAGTGGTACCTCGAGATACGAGTGCCCTAACATAGGAGATTTTTGAGATACGAGCCGTCGAGCGAGCGATTTTTGCTTTGAAATACGAGCAACATTCGAGATAGGAGTCATCGCGCGGATCAGCCGGCTGCACACGACCCGCCAGTTTACCACTCCTCAAGGTTACGGAACGAATTAAACTCGTATCTCGAGGTGCCACTGTACTTTCCGGGTCTTGTTTATTTTGTGGAATATTTCAAACGTTCACAAAGAATGCAAAATAATATAATAATCTGTGTATACCTCATTCAACTGTATGAAATTTTACCAATTTGCCCTATTTGCTCTATTTTTTTTTTCAGTTACAGCTGGCATTCAGTAAATATTATCTTACGTTAGTTTCATGTGTACAGCATAGTGATTAGACACTTATAAAATTTATGAATTGCCGAGACCGGTTTGGCTCAGTGGATAGAGCATCAGCTTGCAGACTGAAAGGTCCCGGGTTCGATTCTGGTCGGGGGCATGTACCTTGCTTGCGGGCACATCTCCACTGTGGGGCGTGCAGGAGGCGGCTGATCGATGTCTCTCTCTCATCGATGTTTCTGACTTTCTATCTCTCTCCCTTCCTCTCTGTAAAAAATCAAACATATTTTTAAAAATTTATGAATTGTTCCCCCTGGTAAGTCTATATAATTGTATTAACTAATATCACCCCAGTAAATCCAATAATTATTTTTTAATAAAAACAAACAAAAGGAGTGAAAAATTTAGGTCACAAAAATACTGAGAAGCAAAGCCCACAAAAATTCTGGTGTGTCTGTGCTAATTAAGGTTACGTGAATGTTGAAGTAGGAATTAAGAGATACAAAAGGCATTTTATAAAGACGATAGGGCCCATGTAACAGGAAAATATTAAAATGCTAAATCTAGGTGAACCTAGTAGAATAGCTTCAAAACCCTATATGATGTATGAAAATTGCTATTAGTAAGTCATCCTTAATAGAAAGTGTCCTATCAGCTTATGGATCCCTAACATGGATGCACCTTATATAGAGCTATAGGTAGATAGGTAGGTCTATAGGTAGATTATAGGTAGATCTATAGGTAGATAGGTATAGACCTATTATCAAGTGCAGAGTGTGAGAAAATGACCGTCAATCAAGAATTTGTATGCTACGCCACTACCAAGAATGTGAAATAACATTTGCAAGTAAGTTGTTTGTTTTTGTTTTTGTTTTTTACCACTAATAGAACCTTACCAAAGAACTTGAAAAAATAACAAACTGTATCCCGTAAGGACTATTTGAGATACACGAAAGAATGGAAAGTTAGAAGAAAATTTAAAAAAAAATTTTTTAAGCTGTAGTAGACATGAAGAATGTCCTCTTGGGCTTAAGTCCCCGCTTGTCAACAAGTCTTGGGTAAGTTCAGAGCCAGCCCGGATGGGTAGATGCAGACTTGGAATGGCAAACGATTCTCGCAGACTCCCCGGCACCTTTGACCATAAGAGAACGAACGCTGGCAATCCTGGGCTGTGCTCTGAGTGCCGAGTGCGGCTTAGTAGGGCCTCCGCCAGGGATGTGTCGTCATTACTCTGGAGGCTGCCTCGTGATTTTTGGCTTTGCTTGATTGACACTGCGAGCGACTGGGCCTATTTTATCAAGGACTCCAAATACTCCATCGCCATGTCATCCAACAGGTAAATCCACAGCCAGTGGGCAAACATGTGTGTCCAGAAAAAGCAAATGTCTTATTCGCTAACGGTTCCCTCCAGAGCAGCGGTTCTCAACCTGTGGGTCTCAACCCCTTTGGGGGTCGAACGACCTTTTCACAGGGGTCGCCTAAGACCAGCGGAAAACACCTATTTCCCATGGTCTTAGGAACCAACAGACCGCTCCTCGGTGTAGCAAAGTGTAGCCATGTCGTTTACTGTTGTCCTAGGAAGACTGTTGCCCATGCTACACCACGATTCAAGACAAAATTTCGTTTATTTGCAATTAGAAATAAATGTTTCACAATATATAATTACATATTGTTTTTGTGATGAATCCCTCTGCTTTCATGATGTTCAATCTGTAACAATGAAAATACATCCTGCCTATCAGATATTTACATTACAGTTCATAACAGTAGCAAAATGACAGTGATGAAGTAGCAACAGAAATAATTTCATGGTTGGGGGTCACCACCCCACGAGGAGCTGTCTTAAAGGATCAAGGCATTAGGAAGGTTGAGAACCACTGCTCCGGGGAGTTCCTTTCTTCTATGTACGTCTAGTCATCTTAAGTGCCATTAGCAGGGCGCCTGACCCCTTCAGAGGGACGCTGCCCACATTTCAACCATATTGTCAACATTTTAGTGCGGCTTTCCCTGCTGTCTTCGGGTAGACTAGATGGACGGAGCGACACTGAATCTTCCGGGTTTCCTATCTGTCTCTTTTCATCTAATGGCCTGTCCCCGGTCACTTTTGATCGTCTGGGTATCCAAATTGTGAGAATAAATTAACTTTGAAAATATCCCGCTGCTAGCTTTGAATGCAGGTAGGATAACACCGGTTTTGAAAATGTCCACCCATTTTGCCACGGAGAAGGAGATGGGCTTTTATGTTCATTTTGCCCACAGTGAGAAAACCGGGGCCATTCTCTACACCTTCTAGTTAACACCTTAGGACGGTGAGCCTCAGACTGCCTCCTCTTCGTTTTCCTGCCCCAGGAAGACGGTAAGATTACACCTCCTGCCAAGACCGGTTTGGCTCAGTGGATAGAGCGTCGGCCTGCGGACTGAAAGGTCCCAGGTTCGATTCCCGTCAAGGGCATGTACTTTGGTTGCTGGCACATCCCCAGCGGGGGGTGTGCAGGAGGCAGCTGATTGATATTTCTAGCTCTCTGTCCCTCTCCCTTTCTCTCTGTAAAAAAATCAATAAAAATTAATTAAAAAAAAAAAAAAGATTACACCTCCGACCCTCTGATAATTGGGTGGTGGCAGGTCCTGGCCAGAATGTGTGCATGGTATGGCCATTTTGGTTATTAGAGAATTTCAAAAAATGCAAAATGCTTTGGGCTTAGTCTCATACCCAAATGTTTTTTCTTCTTGTTAGAAACTAGAAGATTCCAAAATGACATTGTGATTTGGCTTGAAAAACAGCGCCTCTGTGTCGGAAGCAGACATCAAACTCGCGAACAAAAGTCGTCTTCGTAGCATTCACGTTCTCCAAGTTAACTACTGTGAGTTCTGTGGTTGCAAACTGATAGGAACTAGGCCTGTGGAGGGATGGGCACCAGGGTGGATTGGGGGAAGGGGGGTGGAGGGGTTGGAAGTAAGGATTTAAGGAACAGCCTCGGGTACTACCTTCAGATGACTCAGCCTCAGCTGCCTTTCCTTCCGTTGCCGCAGTTCCAGATGCGTATCCGGTGTGTTTGGCTGGGTCGCATGGCAACCGCTGTGATCAGGATACAGGGTACAGTAGAACAGAGATGGGCATTTCTCCAAAAGATAAGGTAAAAGGCCTCTTTGCCAGGAGCAAGGAGGAAGAAATAAAAACGCCTATTGCTGAGAAGCCTAAACTCATTTAGAACTGTCATTTTGAAGTATCTGCCTTACACTATTTGGCTTCTGTTAAAAACTCGGGGTTAAATGCCTTGCCTACTCGGTAATTATTCAGGAGGATTCTCTCTCGTCGTGGATGTTTCCATCACTCTCTCCCTCTCCCTTTATCTCTGAATCAATAAAAAATAAATTAAAAAAAAATTAAAACAGCCCTAATCGGTTTGGCTCAGTGGATAAGGCCCTGGCCTGTGGACTGAAGGGTCCCAGGTTCGATTCCGGTCAAGGACATGTACCTCGGTTGTGGGCACATCCCCAGTGTGGGGTGTGTAGGAGGCAGCTGATCAATGTCTCTCTCATTGATGTTTTTGACTCTCTATTCCTCCCCTTCCTCAATAAAATATATATGTATATTTTTTTTAAATAAAACATATTGTTTAGAGTTAGCAGCTATGTTGTATTATGTCAATCACAGCTTTTAGTGAGTGACATTTTGTCATAGGAGATATTTCATCTTTGCAAACAACTGGAAAACTTTGTATCCTAATAGTACAATGAAATACTTCCATTCTGAAACTTTGGGGGGGGGCGGGGAAGGGTTTCCGTCTGAAATTTTTTTTAATTTAAATTTTATTCTAATAAAAAATGAACACAACCTAAGTTCTGGGTTTAGATTAAGTATCTTAGTGCCGGTGATAATTAGAACTAGAATAGCATCGTCCCCATATGTCAATGCCATTGATTTACTCTGTTATTTTTGTCTTACTTCTGTTTCTGGAGGAGAGCCAACATTCTCCTTTTTATTTTTCCTGGACTACTTTTTAATATATTTTTATTGATTTTTTTTACAGAGAGGGAGGGAGAGGGATAGAAAGTCAGAAACATTGATGATGAGAGAGGTATCAATCAGCTAGCTGCCTCCTGCACACCCCTATTGGGGTAATGGCCCACAAGCAAGGTACATGCCCTTGACCGGAATCGAACCTGGGACCTTTTAGTTCGCAGGCCGATGCTCTATCCACTGAGCCAAAAAGGTCTCTGCTTCCTGGACTCCTTTTGTCAGCTTCCAACCAGAGAACCTGGGGACCCCAAGTCCGTTTGTATTGATGTGGATGTTGTTGAAGAAAAAGTGCGTGGCCACTAGGTGGCGCCCGACTCTGGAGCAGCCCCATTGTTTACAAAGGCAGCTGTGTGGCTCTGAGCATTTCAGGGAGGCTCAGTCTACAGAGAGGGCTGTTTCTATCACGCTCTCCCTCTCCTTTCCTCTCTGAATCAATAAAAATAAAAATTAAAAAAATTAAAACAGCCCTAACCGGTTTGGCTCAACGGATAGGACTTCGACCTGCAGACTGAAGGGTCCCGGATTCGATTCCAGCAGGAAGTGTGCAGGAGGCAGCTGATTGATGTTTCTCTCTCATGGATGGGGATGCTGATAAGGAAAAACGGGATTGTCGTGCCAGGCAGATTTGGTTTTAAGACTTTTTAAAAAATATATATTTTATTGATTTTTTTCAGAGAGGAAGGGAGAGGGATAGAGAGTTAGAAACATCGATGAGAGAGAGACATCCATCAGCTGCCTCCTGCACACCCCCTACTGGGGTTGTGCCCGCAACCAAGGCACATGCCCTTGACCGGAATCGAATCTGGGACCTTTCAGTCCGAAGACCGACGCTCTATCCAGTGAGCCACACCGGTTTTGGCAGACTCCCTTCTTTCCCAGAATGTCTCTAGAAGCCAAAGGAGAGCATGGCCGAGGCTGTCTCCTTGTTGTTCCTTTTACCTCCAATGTCTTCCTTTGCCTCACTGACCTCGGCTTCCATAAACGCACTCTCAGACTCACCTGGACTCGGGTTGCGAAATCTTTCCCACAGGAAGTCAAGGACCCGTCTGCCACAGGCCGGTCTGAGTCAGAACTGCCGCCGGCCCACCCCTGTGTGGTGACACAGAGAGCAAAGAGCACCTTTTGGAGTAAGCAGTTCCGCATTCTCAGCCCTAAGACCGGGGCAGGGCAGTGGTCAGGCAGAGGACAGGCGGTGTCCGCTGGTGGTCTGGAAGGTGGTTCCAGGAGTTCTGGTCACATCTGGTAGTTTGGTTAATGGATGGGTGGCCAGGATAGTGAATCCTGCAGGGGGCTGTCTGTCCAGGCATTGATGCAGGACTGGAAAGTTTAAAAAAAAAAAAGTTGTGGGCTTTTTTTTTTTTTTTCCTTCAATTCCCAGACTGGTTAGAATAAGAATGCGGTGGCTTGGTGGCTGAGCATGGAGCTGTGAACCCAGAGGTCACGGTTCGATTCTCAGTCAGGTCAGGGCACAGGCCCGGGTTGCAGGCCGGGTCCCCAGTGTGGGGCGTGAAGGAGGCAGCCGATCCATGATTCTCTCTCATCACGGATATTTCTCTCTCTCTCTCCCCCTCTCCCTTCCTCTCTAAAACCAATAATATATATATATATATATAGTTGTTTTTTTTTAAAGAATGGAGGTTTTCCTCCTGCCTCAATCTTCATAAGGTTAATCATTTTACATGACTCCATTGTATATGTCCCGTCTCCACACTTTCCTCGGTGATGACAACCATCATTCGGGTCTGAAAGAAAAACCATTCGACCATAGGAACTATTTAGCTCTGGTTTCTAATAGTACTCAATAGGAGATTTTTTTTCAGCCCATTTTAAAATATACATATTTTATTGATTTTTTTTTTTTTTTTACAGAGAGGAAGGGAGGGGGATAGAGAGTCAGGAATATCCATGAAAGAGGAACATCAAACAGCTGCCTCCTGCACACCTCCCACTGGGGATGTGCCCACAACTAAGGTACATGCCCTTGATCAGAATCGAATCTGGGACCCTTCAGTCCGGAGGCTGATGCTCTCTATTCACTGAGCCAAACCGGTCAGGGCCCCATCTTATCTATGATCCCTCCATCTGCGGTAAGTTTCAGTTGGGCCCAGTCTTCATGTGATCTGCCCAAACATAACATTTGCAAGTCACCAGGGATCCCATGAAAATAGTGGCTGTTCATGCTAATAGCTATGGCCAGCAGGTCAGCTAAAAAAAAAATGCTTATAAGACTTGTGTACATCTCCTTTTTAAAAAAATGTATTTTATTGATTTTTTACAGAGAGGAAGGGAAAGAGATAGTTAGAAACATTGATGTGGGAGAGACATCAATCTGCTGTCTCCTGCAAGCCCTCCCCTGGGGATGTGCCCAAAACCAAGGTACATGCCCTTGACCGGAACAGAACCTGGGACCTTTCAGTCCACAGACCGATGCTCTTATCCACGGAGCCAAACCGGTTTCGGCCATTTGCTCCTTTTGAAATCTGTCCCACCATATCTATAGTGAATAGCTATCACAAGTCCTCTGAATACATACAGCTATCAATATTTCTATGCCCTTATTTATGAGTCAAAACATTTTATACACGCGGGCAAGGTTTCTATGTCTGGAGAATACACGTAAGTCTGTATGATAAGGACAATAAGAAATCTTCGATGAATCACAGGGACACACCAGAGGAGAGACAACAAGCAGGAAGAGAAGAATTCCGTGCAACTCCAGGCTGATGGGGAGGGAGCAGCAGGCAGTGAGAGGGTGAGCAAAACAAGTGCCTTACATTGTTACTGTCCCCCCCAAAAAATACCCCCCCAAAAAATAAACTAGATGTGAGATCCTGAAGAAAAACCCCTAAGTGATTCCCAGCTGGAAGACTTGATCCCCATCTGCACTGCCCTGGTGTCTCCCCGCTTCCCCCAACAAACACACACACACACACACACACACACACACTTGCACACACACACAGCGCCCCTCCCTGCGGAGGAAACAATCTTGGGACAAATGACTCAGATCAGAGATAAATCGGTGACGTCAAGCTCATCCGTTTTATTGAAAAAAAGGAACAGCCCTTCCTTTCGCCCTTAAACCTAGCGAATCCAGCAAAGACACCAGAGCGCCAGTCCCTTAAGAGCTGGAGCTGAGCAGAGGTTAGACTGTGTGTGTGCGTGTGTGGGAATTTCCCCTCGGTCCCTTACTTCTACCGACACAGTCGCCACTTTGCAGACGGTCCCTGGACGGGGGCGGGGCCTCCAGGGGGCGGGGCCTCCAGGGGGCGTGTCCCTGGCTGGGGGCGGGGCCTCCAGGGGGCGGGCCCTCCCGGAACTTTTGCCCGCGGTTGTTGCTCTCGCCGTGACGCAGAGGTTCCCGGCGCCCAGCAGGTAGGTGGCCCGCTACGGGGCCGGGGAGGGGACCCCGCTAACCCGGGCTGAGGGTGGTACCCGGGCTGCCTGCCGCTCCCTGCAACTTCCACCTCCAGCTCTGCTCGGGTCTGTGGTAGCTCCAGCCCGAGGGGTGCAGGAGTTAGTCCTGGGGGTGCAGTGGGGAGGGGAGGGGCGGGGACGGGGGGGCGGCTGAGGGGAGAAGGGGAGTGCAAGAGCGGCAGGTGGCAGGTCCCGGGAAGCTGGAGGGGCTGGAAGTGGGAATTGTCCTCTGAGAATCTCCAGGCCCTGTTTCCCCTACTTACGCTCTTAGTTTGCCTCCCTGCCCCGCTCCCCCTCCCCTGCACACGGACCATTGCTGTTTGTTTCCTCAATTGTATGCCAGTTTATGCTGTGGAAATGGAGCTTCAAACACCCCCTCCTCCCCACCCCACCCCACCCCACCCCATCCAAATCCTACTGCAGCCCCTGAACCCTTCCAGGTGCAAACTCAGAAGCGTGCAGCTCACAGGCCTTCTGTTACTTCCTGGACTCCGAAAACTCTAGGTCGGGAAATTTAGTTTCTTTTCACTTTCTTTTAAAAAAAAAAATTATTTATTTGAGAGAGGGAGGGAGAGAAGGGAGAGAAAGAAACATCAGTGCTGAGACTCAATGATGGGCTGCCTCCTGCGCGCCCCCTACTGGGGATGGAGCCCGCCACCTGGCGCGTACCCTGCCCGGGAATGGAACCCGGGACCCTGCATTCTGCAGGCTGATGCTCTATCCATTAGGCCAGCGGTTCTCAACCTTCCTCAGGCCGAGACCCTTGCATGCAGTTCCTCATGGGGTGGTGACCCCCCAACCATGAAATTTTGCTACTGTGATGCATCGTGATGTAAATATCTGCATTTTTCCGATGGTCTTAGGCGACCCCGGTGAAAGGGGTCGTTCGATTCCCCCCAAAGGGGTCGCGACCCACAGGTTGAGAACCGCAGCTGCAGGGCAGTGGAACCCGGGACCCTGCATTCTGCAGGCTGGTGCTCTATCCACTGAGCTAAACTGGCCAGGGCCACTCCTGGTCTCTCTCCCAGCCTCGCTCCGCACCCCGATGGCCTAGGGGAGACCCACCCGGGTTCTCCCCTGACCCTTTGGTGGCCCCTGCGGCCCACACCACCCCCCCCCCCTCGCCCCAGAGAGCGCCTGGATTCCGGGCATCTGACTCACTGCCCCGCCCTCCCCTCCCTCCTGCCAGCCTCCCATTCAACTTAGAGCCGCATCAGCTGCTGCGGGCAGCCGCCTCCCTGTGGCTGAGTGCCTTTCCGAAGTGCCCTGGGGAGGGAGGGAGCGATGGAGGGAGAGAGGGCGGAGTTCTGACTCAGCATAGGTTATCCTGGCAAAAGTCGGGGAGAGGGTGCGGAAGAGGGAGCTTCCCCTGGGGGGATTGGTTAGGGTCCGGAGACTAGCCTGTGTCTGCAGCAGACCCCCAGCCCCGGTTCCTGCTGTCTCTTCACCAGAAAGCCCCCCCCTCCCTGGGTGAGGACCGCCCATCCTTACAGGCTGGGTCGCCCTCCAATTTCCAAAGCTGTTGTACCAGCCCTGGAGCCTGGTTGTCCTCCGGCGTTCAGATCCCTGCTGGCATGAGTAGAAACCCTTTCCTAGAATCAGTGCCAACTTGTGGGGCCAGAGAGTGTACCCCATCAGACGTGTGCGTGGAAACCCTTTCGCTGAGCATGCGTTTCTGTCCCCCCCACCACCCCTACCCCTACTGGGGATGGAGCCTGTAACCCGGGCATGTGCCCTGACCGGGAATTGAACTGGTGACCTCTTGGTTCGTGGGTCGACGCTCAACTGCTGAACCATACCTGGCTGAGTGGGGCTTTTTTAATACATATATATTTTAAATTATATTTTTTATAGAGAGGAAAGGAGAGGGACAGAGAGTTAGAAACATCAATGAGAGAGAAACGTCAATCAGCTGCCTCCTGCACACTCCCAACTGGGGATGTGCCCGCCACCAAGGCACATGCCCTTGACCGGAATCGAACCTGGGACCGCCTCTGTGGCGCTGATTGCAGCTATGGGGGCCTGGTGTATCAGAAACCATTGCAATCAGCTGGGTGAGCAACACCGCCCTTGCCCTGGCTGGGAGTAGGGTGTGGTGTTTGTTTTAATCCATTTTGTAAATACGCTTTTATTGATTTCAGAGAGGAAAGGAGAGGGAGAGACAGAGGGAGAGAGAGATAAGCAACATCCATTATAGAGGAGAATCATGGACCCGCTGCCTCCTGCACGCCCCCTCCTGGGGATGGAGCCCACAAGCCAGGCAGGTGCCCTTGGGCGGAATCGAACCCAGGACCCTTCAGTCCGGCAGGTGGATGCTCTAACCGTTAAGACAAATGGCCAGGGCCAGCTGTGATGTTTACATGGTGATGGTGGTGATGAGCACAGACAGGCCTAGAAATAGACCTGCCAGAAGCTTCAGCAGCCTGGAAGCGTGGGGTGTGGTTCCAGGAAAGAAAGGTTCGCTTTCTCTGGAGCCTGCCCATGACACTGGCCTGTAGGTTCCCGTAAGAGGTTTCAGATTCCCAGGGACTGCTCCCTCCGCCCCTGCTCGGAATATCCCTTCTCTCCGGCATCCTCTGTGTAGCGGGCAATGCCATTTCAGCGTGCGGTTTGTTTTCAGTAAAAATCCCCTCCTGGGTCCTGGAGACCTCAGCTCAGACCACCACCTCCGACCCAGCATGGGGAGGCAGGCTCACAGAGACCTCGATTCAGAGTGGTTGGAGAGCAGCTCACAGTGAGGCGAGGGTCAATGACTGGGGCAGACCCACCTGTTGGTTCTCTGGATTTTAAAAAAGCCCCACGGACCCTGACCGGTTTGGGTCAGTGGATAGAGCATCAGCCTGCAGACTCAAGGGTCCCAGGTTCGATTCCGGTCAAGGGCATGTACCTTGGTGGTGGGCACATCCCCAGTTTGGAGTGTGCAGGAGGCAGTTGATCGATGTTTCTCTCTCATCGACGTTTCTAATTCTCTATTCCTCTCCTTTCCTCTCTGTAAAAAAATCAATAAAAATATAATTTAAAATATATATGTATTAAAGCCCCACTCAGCCAGGTATGGTTCAGCAGTTGAGCGTCGACCCAGGACCAAGAGGTCACATGCCCGGGTTACAGGCTCCATCCCCAGTAGGGGGCATGCAGGAGGCAGTCAATAAATGATCCTCTCTCATCATTGATGTTTCTATATCCCTCTCCCTTCTTCTCTGAAATCAATAAAAACACTTCTTTTTTTAAAAAAGTGTAACATAAATTATAATCCATGGACATAATTTTTAAAAAATATATTTTATTGATTTTTTTACAGAGAGGAAGGGAGAGGGATAGAGAGCTAGAAACATCAATGAAAGAGGAACATCGATTAGCTGCCTCCTGCATACCCCACACTGGGGGTGTGCCCGCAACCAAGGTACATGCCCTTGACCGGAATCTAACCTGGGACCTTTCAGTCCACAGGCCGACGCTCTATCCACTGAGCCAAACCAGTCAGGGCGACATAATATTTTTTTGGCATATGACATGAGATGGTTGTCTGAGGTTATAATGAAATTAGTGAGATGTGTTTTGATTTAAAATAGAAGACATGTTGAATGTATGATATATTAATAGCCTCGCCAGAGAGAACAAACTGGGTTCGGTAACGAACCCCACAAGAAAAGCCACAGGGCATGTGATCTAAGTTGCAGAAGTCCATTTTGGATCAGGCAACTTCTCATGTGCAGGGCTGAGACTCAAACTGTAAGGCAACATTTATTTTTATTTTTATTTGTTTCTTTTTTTAAAATATCTATTTTATTGATTTTTTTACAGAGAGGAAGGGAGAGGGATAGAGAGTTAGAAACATCGATGAGAAAGAAACACCAATCAGCTGCCTCCTACCCACGCCCCCTACTGGGGATGTGCACGCAACCAAGGTACATGCCCTTGGCCGGAATCGAACCTGGGACCCTTGAATCCACAGGCCGACGCTCTATCCACTGAGCCAAACCAGTTAGGGCTGTAAGGCGACATTTATTTACGAAAGCTCAGAGGTAGAAGTAGTGCCTAGGAGAAACGGGTTTAGGAAACAAGGAATAGAGCAGTGGTTCTCAACCTTTCTAATGCCGCGACCCTTTAATACAGTTCCTCATGTTGTGGTGACCCCCAACCATAAAATTATTTTTGTTGCTACTTCCTAACTGTAATTTTGCAACTGTTATGAATCGTATCTGTGTTTTCCAATGGTCTTAGGCGACCCCTGTGAAAGCGTTGTTCAACCCCCAAAGGGGTCGCGACCCACAGGTTGAGAACCGCTGGAATAGAGGCAAAGGAAAGGCCCTTGGAGCTGCGGAGAGAGGAAGGTCAAGGTGATGCGTCTGGAAGGGTGGGGAACGGAAGCAGAAGGGAAAGGCCCAGCTTGCTTGCTCCCTGGTGGGAGAGCCCGCTGGGTCCTCCATCCTGAGGGCTTGAGGGTGGAGTTTTTAGGGGTGACCCTAGGGGCAGATCTCCATAGAAGACTTGGCAGCTTGCCAGGTGTGTCCTTTCAGGGTGGTGGACTCCACTGATTGGTGGATCCATGTCGGGGCAGAGGGGTTATTACTCAATGCAGCTGGGCCCGAGGTCAGCCGTGGGACTGCGTGTCCGGTTTTACTGCTTTTCTGGGCCTGGAGCTGAACGAAATACAGCTGGAGCCTGGATGTTATCTTCAGGGAGTGAAGGTCAGGGGGTCTAAACCCGAATGACCAGGATATGCGAGGGGAGGAAAGGTCATGCCGGGGATGAGGCCCTACCGTACAAATGTCCGTTGCTAGGACCGGAGCCTTCCGTCCCGGTGACCTTCTGCTCCTGGCCCATCGTCCTTGCTCTGCTCCTGTCTGTCTGAACGGCCACCTACGAAAAGGACAGCCACGGTCTGTTTAACAACAGGGACACAATCAACACGAATGTCTGTCACCGTCGATTCAATGCCTCCGATGGGCCAGGCCCCATTTTAAGGACCTCCTCTGTATTCATTCGTCTCTGCGTAGACATATGACTTGCAGTTTAGAAATACTGATGTTCAGCCGAAACCGGTGTGGTTCAGTGGATAGAGCGTCGGCCTGTGGACTGAAAGGTCCCAGGTTCGATTCCGGTCAAGGGCATGTACCTTGGTTACAGGCACATCCCCAATAGGGGGTGTGCAGGAGGCAGCTGATCCATGTCTCTCTCTCATTGATGTTTCTGACTCTCTATCCCTCTCCCTTCCTCTCTGTAATAAACCAATAAAATATATTTTTAAAAAAAGAAGAAAAAGAAATACTGAGGTTCAGAGGCATTAATTACATTTGCTGACTATACCTAAAAGGTGGTACAATAAGTACACTTCCAAAAAAACACACCCGGTGTTGGAACCAGCCTCAGGTGAGGTTTCTGGTTTAGCTTTTCACCCGGATCTGGCGTGTTTTCAGTGGAAGGAGCCTTGCTACTGACACCTTTATCCCCTTCTGTTCTTCTTCTTCTTTCTCCTTCCTGGGTCCAGCATGAGCCCTCTGAATAGAGGTTGATGCCGGAGAGAAGCCCCCATCGGTATTGGTGTTTAGATAGGTGGTCCCCAGCGTGGCCCTCCACTCATGATGTGTCTTTTCCACAGTAACCCCCGTGTGCCACCATGGTGTCCCCTCCCTGCGGCCTGATAACCCGCGAAAAGGAGCCAGGTAAGCCCGGCTCGTGACTCTGACTTGCCGTCGTACCCTTGGCACCTCGCACAACGCCCGGTCGGTGGGAGGCATTCTGTGAACGTCGGTGACCTCTTGAACTCTGGTCTCTCTCTCTCTCTCACTTAGTGCCCCTGAAGAGCATTTCGGTGACCTTGTCCATCCGCGAGTTTGTGGCCGGCGTGTCTGCTACCTTGAACTATGAGAACGAGCGGGCGGTTCCGTTGGAGGCCTTCTTTGTTTTCCCCATGGACGAGGACTCCGCCGTCCACAGCTTCGAGGCCCTGGTGGATGGGAAGAAGATCGTGGCAGAGCTGCAGGAGAAGTCGGAGGTACTACGAGCAAGGAGTATATCACTTCCTCCCTTTTGTGTGCCCCCTAATGCATACGCATTATGTTGCAGAGAACCGAAATAACCGAGCAATGCCGGGAGAGTTTGCAGTCACACGTTATTCACCGGTGGGGTCAGAAGCAAAAAAAAATAAAAATAAAAAGAATTCAAATCCTAAGCCAGGCTACAAGCAGAACTTGCTTTGTTTATTAAAGAGCCAGCCCTATGGGCGTTTAGTGGTTATTTTGCTGCTGGCCTTAGAAAAAACAACACAGTTCTATCCAATTTAAAAAAATGCACCCTGCCAAGACCGGTTTGGCTCAGTGGATAGAGCGTAGGCCTGCGGACTGAAAGGTCCCAGGTTCGATTCCGGTTGGGGGCATATACCTGGCTTGCAGGCCCAACTCCAGTGTGGAGCGTGCAGGAGGCGGCTGATCGATGTTTCTCTCTCATCGATGTTTCTGACTTTCTATCCCTCTCCCTTCCTCTCTGTAAAAAATCAATAAAATATTTTTGAAAAAAAACTGCACCGGGCATGGCTTTGAGAGTATGGGCGTTATCTAGTCTCTGGCCTCCAAGGTCAGACAGCCAAGTTTATCTTCCTCATTATTCAAGCAGGCTAGAAAGCAAAGTTATTATTATTTTTTTTATTTTTTAGAATAAAAGGCCGTCTTAAAAAAAAACACTCAAAAACAGAGAATTCCCAACAGGCGTTTTACAAAACAGGGGTTAGCCTCCTCAGTCAGGGTCTCTATCACGTGCGGCTTCCCCGGCACATCGTCATCAAATGCTTTGTCCTGTGCTCCCCTCTCCCCGACAACTTTCCTAAAACCCTTAGAGGGAAACACGTCCAGGGCACTCAGTGTTTGGCAGTGAACTTGGCCAGACCCATCACAGGCTCACCCCCACCCGTCCTGGTCTCCGCCCCGAGCAGGTCCCCTCTCTGTCCTCCCGTCACCCGTCTCTCCTTGTCCTCCGCAGGCCCGCACCAACTACGAGAACGCCATCAGCCAGGGCCAGCAAGCCTTCCTGCTGGAGGAGGACGACCAGGCCGGCGACATCTTCTCCTGCAACGTGGGGAACCTGCCCCCCGGCGCGAAGGCGGCCCTCACCCTGAAGTACGTGCAGGAGCTGCCCGTGGAGGCCGATGGGGCGCTGCGCTACGTGCTCCCCGCTATCCTGAATCCCCGCTACCAGCTCTCCCGTGAGTAGGCTCTTTCTGCAGATACCAGCGGGGGGAAACCCCCCGTCTGGGTGGTCGGGGTGCTAGAAACATGGCCGGCAGGGGACCCGCCACTGAGGTGACTTTCCGTAGTAGGGCCCGAGGGCAGCAGCCCGCAGGTGAACACGCCCGCAGTCGCTTCCAAGGACGTGCCCTACACTCTGCACCTGGCGGCCACCGTCAGCTCTCAGCACGGCATCAGGAGCGTCCAGTGCAACTGCCCGGTGAATCCCGTCGAGTACCTGGAAGAGAGGACGTCGGCTCAGGTGATTAGAGAGAGCGCTGTGGCTGTCGGCACCCCCGGTTTTGGGTCCCGATCTTCCTCCTCACTCTTCTCCTAAATATTGTTCACTGCCCCCTGTGAACCCCGGGGGAATCGCACTGCGCCCCAGATAGATAGATAGATAGATAGATAGATAGATAGATAGATAGATAGATAGATAGATGAATCACACTGGGCCCTAGGTAGATAGATGGATGATAGATAGATAGATAGATAGATAGATAGATAGATAGATAGATAGATAGATAGAGGAATCACACTGGGCCCTAGATAGATAGATAGGTAGATAGATAGATAGATAGATAGATAGATAGATAGATGGATAGATAGATAGATAGATGATAGATAGATAGAGGAATCACACTGGGCGATAGATAGATAGATAGATAGATAGATAGATAGATAGATAGATGATAGGTAGGTAGATGATAGATAGATATAGGATAGATATAGATATTTTATTGATCTCAAAGAGGAAGGGAGAGGGAGAGAGAGCTAGAAACATCAATGATGAGAGAGAATTATTGGCCGGCTGCCTCCTGCATGCCCCCCTTACTGAGGATCAAGCTCACAACCCAGGCCTGTGCCCCTGACCGGGAATCCAACCTGGGACCCTTCAGTCCACAGGCCAACGCTCTATCCACTGAGCCAAACTGGCTAGGGCTGGGCCCCCTCTTTATCCTCATTTCCTCTCCAGAGCCTCCCGCCTGCCTGCCTGTTCTCGCCCTGGCTCCGGGCTCCGCTCACACGCGGCAGGAGCCGGCAGACCTTGGCCCTGACCTGGGCCCCAGCAGAGGCAGGGCGGTCTCACCTGGCTTCTTGGCTTTCTCCCAACTCAGATCTCCTTGGCCGACGGACACAAGTTTGATCGAGACGTGGAGCTCCTGGTGTACTACAGTGAGGTGCACACCCCCAGCGTCGCCGTGGAGTCGGGGGCACCCGAAAGCAAGCCCGGTATGTCCCTTTGTAGTCACCTCCTCGGGTCGTTGAATTACCCTCAAATGACGCTCACTTTTTCTTTTCTTTTCTATTCAGTAATGGGTAAAAACAAACAAACAAACAAAAAACAGGACTAGTTCACACTATGGCATGCAAAAGTGGTTCAGGTCAACAAATATCATGTTTCCATGTCCTATATGTAAATGTAGGTGAATTAGTAGATAATTAGACAAAGGACCTGAAAAAAAAAATGGACACGGGAATGCAGCTGCTTTACAAATATGGGACAGTGGTCAGCCCCTACAAGTATAAATAAAAGTAAATGATGTGACTTTTTTCACGTCCAGACCTGGGAGCGCCTCCTGCTTTAAAAGGCGAGGTGAGTCTGGCACTCTGGCAGATGGCTGTAAGCAGCAGTAATTTGGTATCAAGCGTTGGAGAAGATGTATTTGGTGGTTATGTATCAAAGGAAATGTTCATTTTTAGTGATTCCAATTTTAGGAATCTTACCGAAGGAAATAAATTTAAATGTAAGTAAAAATAGACTCTGAACTGGCCACTTTAATATCAAAGATTAGTAAATAATCAAAAGGTCTCACAGTAGCTAAATCCACTATGCTGGGGTTATTTGATGAGTTATTATGTAGCTACTAAAATCATATATGTTGACAGATTGAAATAATATGGGAAAAAAGGATTCCAACGAGGATTAAGTAAGAGGAAAGTAAGTTATACAAACAGATTACTATAAAAAAAATAATCTGTCAATTAAGAAAACATTTAAAACCATAGGAAATATGCATGTAGTTATTGTGGTTAGATTAAGGCTAACTTTCTAAATTTTTTGTTTTACCTAATAAATAACTTTTTTTGATTAACTTATCATTCCAACATGTAATCTCACCTAGAGTTCTCTTTGTTCTTTTCCTAATTGTAGTAAGATATATCTGATATAAATTTTAAGTAAAAAGAAAACTAATACTTTGGTATAAAATTTACATAACAGAAATTTTACCATTATAATTATTTTTAATGATGTAGCTCTGTTGCCTTAAGTACATTCACCATGTTGTAAATATCACCATTATCCATCTTCAGAGGTTTTTTTCACCTTAACCTAGTTTCTTCATTTCTAAGTCTCAGTTTAGTTTCTTACTAGGTTTAGTTTTTAAATTTCTTTAATTTATCTTATTCTCCAAATTTTCCTTAACATATATCTACTTTTCCTCTTAATTTTTTTTTGTTTATTTGTTTTTATTGATTTCAGAGAGAGGAAGGGAGAGGGAAAGGGAGAGAGAGAGAAACATCAATGATGAGAATCATCATCAATCCCCTGCCTCCTACACACCTCCTACTGGAGATCCAATCCACAACCCGGGCATGTACCTTGACTAGGAATCGAACCATGACCTCCTGGTTCCTGGGTCGCTGCTCAAACACCGAGCCACACCCGCCAGCCTGTGTGCCTTTTCTTTTCATGGCACTCGCGTAACACACGTCAGGGCCTGCCTGCTGTCTCAGACCTCCCTGAGCTGCCCTGGCCCTGGACCGCAGAGACCACGAAGCGTCATTGGAAAGATATGGGCACTTCTGGAGCGTTTCGCACTTGGGTGGAATGAAGCATCCTTGGGGACAATCCTAGTCAAAACACAATGTCCTGGGTTAGGCTCTTGCTTCCATAACTACTGCTGCTTTCAAGATAAGTGGCTATTGTTGACCTTCAACAGGCCATTTTTCTTATTGTTGACATTTGGCCACTTCACACTCCAGCTCACAAATTGGAACTCATTCATTTGCCTTCATTTGTTTAACCATTCTCCCCCCACCCACTCCCCCCACCCCCACTACCCCCACTGGGCAGGCTGTCCATGTTAGTTAGAGGGGTCCCAGCCTCAGCCAGGTTTGATCCAGCTCCTGTTCCCTTAAGCTCAGGGCTCTGTCTTTGTACATTCCTTGCCTGGTTTTGTCCCTCCCTTTTAGGCGAGCGCCCCCTGGTGTGCCCAAGAAGTACTCCCACAACAGGATGTGTATATATATATATATTTAATTCCTTTTCATCTCACAGCATCCTTATTCTTTCTGAGTAGGTTCTCTGATGGGAGATCCGTCCGCGATGGTGAGTTTCTACCCAAACATCCCAGAGGCTCAGTCACCAACCACGTGTGGGGAATTTGTCTTCCTCATGGACCGCTCGGGAAGTATGCACTGTCCCATGAACAATCAGAACTCATCTCAGCCGCGCATTCAGGCAGCCAAGGTAACACGCCAGTTCTCTTTCTGGTCTTGCGCTCGAGTAAGGAGGAGTCTCCAGGGTGAAATTAGAGTCCATCTGGGTCCATCTGGCTCTGTGTGTCCACCTGCACTGCAGCCCACGTGACCGCCCCAAGGACTATAAGACTTAGAGGCCGGAAACCGGTTTGGCTCAGTGGGTCTGCAGACAGAAGGGTCCCAGGTTCGATTCCGGTCAAGGGCATGTATCCTGGTTGCAGGCACATCCCCAGTAGGGGCTGTGCAGGAGGCGGCTGATGGATGTCTCTCTCTCTCATCGATGTTTCTAACTCTCTATCTCTCTCCCTTCCTCTCTGTAAAAAATCAATAAAATATATATATATATATATATATATATATATTTTTTTTTTTTTTTTTTTAAGAAGACTTAGAGGCACGCTCCGGGTGCAGGCCCACGCCCTCCAGAGTCAGATTGGGAGGGTGTCTGTGTGTCTCCAAGGGTCCTCCCTCACTCGTTCCTCATCCTCTCTGCCTTCAGGAAACACTGATTTGGCTGCTGAAGAGTTTGCCTCTAGGCTGTTATTTCAACATCTATGGATTCGGAAGTACCTTTGAGGCCTTCTTTCCGTAAGTTTCTAGAAAGACTACCGAGAGTCCAAAAAAAAAAAAGATCATCTAAAGAAAGGACTCTATTGTTAAAGGGGTTACAGTAGAATTGACTCGGGCATTGGGGGTTTCAGGTGAGGCTGTTTACAGTGGGGCGAATCCCAAGGCGGGGACGCCATACTGGCCGTGGTCCGCTAGCGACGGCCCTGCGTGTGTGTGCTTTTCTCAGGGAGAGCGTGAAGTACACTCAGGACACCATGGAGGAGGCGCTGAAGAGAGTGAAGGCCATGGACGCCGACCTGGGGGGCACAGAAATCTTGGCACCACTCAAGGCCATTTACAGTAGACCTCCCGTCTCAGGCCACCCTCTCCAGGTAAGCAAACGTTAGAGCCGAGCTGAAACCGGCTTGGCTCAGCGGATAGAGCGTGGGCCTGCGGACTGAAGGGTCCCAGGTTCGATTCCGGTCAAGGGCGTGTACCTGGGTTGCGGGCACATCCCCAGTAGGGGGCGTGCAGGAGGCGGCTGATCGATGTCTTTCTCATCGATGTTTCTAACCTCTCCATTCCTCTCTGTAAACAATGAACTAATAAATAAATAAATAAATAAATAAATAAATAAATAAATAAATAAATAAATAAATAAATAAAGAATGAGAGCCGAGCTCACAGGAAGGGGGTAGAGAGAACTAGACTTCGGTTCTCGCAAAACGGGGTGCATCTCAGAGTCGTCTGTACCGTTACAGGTATGTTTATGATTCCGGTTCTCCATACACATGTCAGAAAAAGAAGTCTAAAGTTCAACCACCTAATGACCATCCATCTCCAGATCTTGGGGAAAAAGCAAACTATACAAAATTTTTGTATAGTTAAAATGAAAGGTTATTAAAATTACATTAACTATCAAAAAAAAGGGAAGAAGACAAGAGGCATTGCGTGGAATCGCCCTTCCTTAGCTCCGTGCTCCGAGCGGTGGAGGCGGGAGCGGGCTGGCGGAATGTCACAAAAGCCGGAGGTGGAACTGGCGGGGCGGGGGAAATGCCCAGGGTTCGGAACACACCGTGGGGAGACAAGTGACGGTGGCCCACGAGGGACTGAAGGGGCATGAAATCGTCGAGTTTCTCAAGGGTGGATTGCGGTCTGTTAGAAATGAACTTTTTTTAAAAAAAAAAAAAAAAGAGTGAACTTCATAAAAGAGACTTGACCGATGTCGTCCGTGTCCAGCTTTTTGTCTTCACAGATGGAGAAGTGAATGACACGTTCAGTGTCATCAGAGAAGTGAAGAGCCACGGGCAGAGGCACAGGTACGCAGACAATTGTCATGTCTGGGCGACTGACAGCCCGCAGGCTGTCAGGCGCTCTATCCATTGAGCCAAACCGGTTTTCGGCCTATTCACATTCTGACATATTCTTGATCCTTGTGGGAATTTGTATATTTTTATCTAAGTTTTCAGATTTCTTTGCATGAGGTCATCAACAGTGTCGCCAGCTGATGTTACTAAGTTTTGTAGGATCGGCGGTAGTATTCCCTTCTTATTCCTGACCCTGATTATTTGTGCCTTCTCTTGGGTCCTTGCCCTAAATGTTTGTCAGTTTTTTTAAATATGTTATTGATTTTTAGAGAGAGAGAGGAAGGGAGAAGGATAGAGAGATACGGAGAGAAAAACATCATTTGTCAGCTGCCCCCTGCACGCCCTCTGCTGGGGATCAAGTCGGCAACCCTGGCAGGTGCCCCGACTATGAATTGAACCGGTGACCTCTTGGTTCATGGTGGATGCTCCACCACTGAGCCACCCCAGCTGGGCATGTTTGTCAATTTTAATCATCTTTTCCGAAAAACAGCACTTTTTGGGGAGCCTTTCTTTTGTATGATTGTCTTCTGTATCAGTAACATATGCCCCCTATGTTCCTTTTATTTTTCTTTAAAATTTTGGGGTTTGTTGGCTGCTTTTTTCCCCAAGATCTGGAGATGGATGTTCATTAGGTGGTTGAACTTTAGACTTCTTTTTCTGACATGTGTATGGAGAACCAGAATTATAAACATACCTGTAACTGAATCCTAAATGTGGATATGTCATTTTCTATTGGTATGCTCTACTTTCTAACGATCATGATGATTTCTTTATAAAGGCATACTAACTAGTACACGATCTCTTTACGGATTTTTACGTGTGTGTGTGTGTGTTTTTACCATGATTTTATCACGTCACCCTTTCGTCCCTGTCTCTAACTTCAGGCTGTTTTTTTTTTACAACCGCAGGTGTTTCTCATTTGGAATTGGCGAAGGAGCCTCCACCAGCCTCATCAAGGGCATTGCCCGGGCATCGGGGGGTGCGGCAGAGTTTATAACAGGCAACGAGAGGATGCAGTCGAAGGTGAGGGGCAGACCCGTGTCCAGGGGGATGGTCAGGGGGATTGGGGGATCGGGGGCACCCTGCTTTAAGAACTGAGGCAACCTATTGCCTCTAGGATTCATTTCTTTATATTCCCAAGGCTTTGGGCTACAGACTCCATAGGACTACTTTTGTCTCTCTGTGAACGGGGCCCTCTGTAGTTTCTGGACAAATGGCATCTGGTCCCCGCAGTTGGAAGTCCAGAAACAAGATGCTGGAAGAGGTCAGGGCTTTGTGTTTAAAACAAGAAACAGAGAAACTTAGGAATTTTGCCTGCCGAGCGTGGCATCCCAGGTGTGTGCTGGAGGACCCGGTGGGTCCTTTAGTCTCTCCTCCACGCAGGTGACACAAAGACCACCAGAAGGACAGCCCTCGCCAGTCTGGCTTGGGGGATAGAGCGTCGGCCTGTGGACCGGAGAGTCCCGGGTTCCATTCCGGTCAAGGGCACGGACCTTGGTTGCAGGCTCCTCTTTGGCCGGGGGCCCTGGGCAGGGCTCATCCAGGAGGCAACCCATGGATGTGTTTCTCTGACATCGATGTTTCTCTCCGTCTCTCCCTCTCTCTCCCACTCTCTCTCTGAAGATGGATGGGAAAATATCTTCAGGTGAGGATCAACAACAACAACAAAAAAACAAACCAACTAACAAAAAAACAAGGAGGATAGTTGTTCTCTGTCTGTAGGTTGGAAGAGGCGGTAGACAGCTACTCCGTGTGATGCGTGAGCACACGGAGGGCATCCCCCACCTCTGGTTATAGTGGCAGCTGGTGCCATTTCTCGTCTCATGCCTACCTCGCCTTTACTTTTTTTTTTATTATTATTGATTTTTTACAGAGAGGAAGGGAGAGAGACAGAGAGTCAGAAACATGGAAGAGAGAGAGACACCGATCAGCTGCCTCCTGCACGCCCCACAGTGGAGATGTGCCCACAAGCAAGGTACATGCCCCGGACCGGAATCGAACATGGGACCCTTCAGTCCGCAGGCCGACGCTCCATCCACTGAGCCAAACCGGTCTCGGCTTGCCTTTACTTTATTCATGTTTCTTCCGTGTCTCTGCCTTAGCTTCCTTGTGTGTAAAGCAAAAGTAAGAACACCCATCTCCTAGTGGGCTGCATAGCTCCTTGGGCATGATGAACACGCAGGTAGAGTAGGTATGGTTACCATTATGTATTCGTGGGCTTATTCTCTCTCTCCCTTTCCCTCCCCTCTCTCCACCCCCCTACCAGGCTCTCAGGGCCCTGAAGCACTCGCTGCAGCCTGTGGTAGAGGATGTTTCCCTAAACTGGGATTTGCCTGCCGGTCTGTCGGCTAAGATGCTCTCCCCGGAACCAACAGTCATCTTCCGGGGTCAGAGGTTAATCGTCTATGCCCAGTTGACCGGGACGATGCCGGTGAGACTCCATTCCTGCTTGTTCCTCCAGCCCGGGTCGCCGCTGCCCCGAGCTCTGCTCCGGACACTTGCCCAGCGGGGTCAGCCTCCCTCCCCTCGCCAGCTGGTCAGGTGTCTGGTGTTCGGAGCTACCCGGTTTCTCGCCAGAAACCTTACGTGTGCAGAGCTGGGGAGCTGGCGCCATTCTGCCGTCTCTCCCCCCCGGGTGCCCTCTGCCTTCCCTCACGTCTGCTCTTCTCTGCTTTGCAGCCGGCAGAGGCCACAGGAAACGTTTGCCTCAAGTTCACCCTCCAGGGCACGCAGGTTGAGAACCCGGTGGCCTTCTCTCTCCAGCCCAAGTCGGATGCCAAGTAAGATTTCCGTTCTTCTTTCCTGGTTCCTGCCTTTTCTTTCTCCTTTCCTTCTCCCCTCCCCTCTCTCCTTTTGTCTCTCCCTCCTTCCTCTTCCTCCTTGTCCCTTTCTTCTTGTCTCTGCCATCCTTGGGCATCCGTTTCCCCGCTCTTCGCGTGGGGCTCAATGATTTCCCTAAAGTCACTGTGTCCTTTGCCGGCCGCTCGGTTTCATCTCACCCCTATCTTTCCGCTCCTCCCTGCGCCATCCCTAGCTGGTCAGGGCTCTGCGTAGCGGGGGCCCAGCAGTGCTTCTCCGGGATTTCACGGGAATTCTCCGTTCTCTTAGCCTCACCGTTCATCGCCTCGCCGCCAAGTCCTTCATCCAGACCAAGGACATGGGCTTCCAGGAAACTCCAGCGGATGACAAGAAAGACGTCTTGAAGATCAGCCTGGAGTGTGGCGTCATCAGCTCGCACACGGCTTTCATTGCCGTCAACAAGGACCGCAGCGAGCCGGTTCAGGGGCCCCTGGTTCGCAGCGATGTTCCAAGACCGATGCTGCTCGGTGCTCCTATGGGGATGATGCGTGGTGCTCCTATGGCGATGATGTGTAGTGCTCCTGCTTGTGCTCCGATGTTTGCTAATTCTGCTTTCACGGCTGATACTTCTGTTAAGAAATTGAAGAAAAAGGCAGGTGGTGAGTTTTATTCCAATCAAACTCACCTAAGATAAGGGGCCCTTGGGTACATCATTTAAAGCAAATGTTTATGAAAAGTCCTCCTCCTCCCTTCCCTCTTGTCTCTCCACGTCTAAGATAACGGACGCCACAAGCCATTTCTGTCTAGAAAACTAGAAATGACACCATTAGCAAGAAAACGTAAAGTACTCCAAGCGGGAGGGTGGGGGGGAAATGAGGGAAATGAAACTGAGAGTCCACATGGAGCTGATGGATCCGATTGGGACTGGTTAACGATTGCACACATGGCCAGCCGACAACCTGGTCGTGGTAGGTAGGAGATGGGTGCTGATGGCTGGGCTGCCTCAGACTCGAGGCCAAAACCGGAGAGTGAACAACAAACAGCTCAGGGAGAAACAGAGCTTTTGTCAGGGAATACAGCGGTACCTCGAGATACGAGTGCCCTAACAGACGAGATTTTTGAGATACGAGCCGTCGAGCGAGCAATTTTTTTGCTTGGAAATACGAGCAACGTTTGAGATAGGAGTCATCGAGCGCGGATCGGCCGGCTGCACACGACCCACCAGTTTACCTCGACGACTCGAGCGTCTCATAGTTTCCCACACCTCAAGGTTCCGGAACGAATTAAACTCGTATCTCAAGGTACCACTGTATTGAGGAGCCGCCGATCAGCTGGAAGGACTGACTGAGATCACCGTGGAGGATAAGCTATGTGGCGTCCCACCCCCAAAGGATTTGCTTCAGCAGGGGGCCCTGGTGTCTGCTGAATCCACCCCATGAGTGTGGCGCTGGTGGAGGTGGTGCTGGGGTGGTGATGCTTTGACATGGTCTGAAGCTGTCCGCCGCGTGCACTGGCTCTGGGGACTCCCGGGAGATTCAGGCCAAGGTCAGCCACTGCCTTTGTTTTCTGCCTCAGGGCCACTCAGCATGAGACACAAAATGATCTGCAGATGGCTGCTACTTGTGTTGAGCTTGGAGGTGCCTAGGAGAAGCCAAGTTATAAACGCAGGCTGGCTGTGGCTAGTGCCACCAGGCCCAGGCAACAGGTAGTAGGCCAGATGCTGCTTATTTGAGAGATTTTAGGAAAATATGAAGCATGAGCCATTCCGATGGTAAAGCCACTAGAAACAGCTGGTGTGGACAGGGCCTCCACCAGGGTGCTATGTTAATCCAGGTTGATGGAGACTCAGATATGGTGGCCACCTGTTCGGCAAAGGATCAATGGCCTCTACCAGTACTTCTGTCTGGAGGAAAGCTGCCCATCCAGCTCCTGCTGTGATGCCAGATCATGCAGGTCCTCCCTGTATGCCTCAGGTGCCTTTCAGGTTGCTGTCCCCATGCTGGAGCTCTCAGGAGTGGGTTCGAGTTCCGTCCATGTATGGACTCGTTAGGAGGAACTGCCTGGGACAGCCTCTGTCTCCCTCAGCCTCGTCCCTTGCTGTTTTTTATAACCAGAAGTTATGGAGACTTTTCTTCCCAGCACTGGAACCCTGGGCTGGGATCTTGGTGTGGGGCTGGGACCCCTTGCTCCTCAGGGGGTCCCTCTCTAGCTGATATATCCCCCCTAGTTTTTAATCTGTCCCCACCTGGATGTGGCGCCAATCCCTCTTACCAGTCTTGATGTGGCTTCTTCTTTAATTCCATAGTTAATAGGACTTCCACTGAGCTTGATTTCAGGTAGTTCTGAAGGAGGGTTAGTCTGTAGTTTAGTTGTCATTTTGATGTGGTTGTGGGAGAAGACAAGCATACTGCATTTATTGATACTGCCATCTTGTTTGGAGTTTCTGGATATTATATTTTTAAAGTACATGTATTTTTTCAATTAGTTGTTTACAGGCGGAACAATTCTGCTTGATAACCAGCTATCTTGGCTTGGGAGGGAGTGGCCGGAGAGCAGAGTGGAGGTTAAAGCCATTTGATTGGAGGAAGACAAGGAGTTTTGAATTAGGGTGTTGGGTAGGTTTATGTACATGGCAGGCTTTGCAAGGAAGTAAAAGTCTTCAGTCTAGTTGTCAGATACTTCAGTGAATGTAGAAAAGGGACAAAGAAGTTGGAGGGTGACAGCCGTGAGGCTACTGGTGTGAGGAAGGTCATCCAGGTGAAAAGAGTCATGATGTGGATGTGGCCTTTGGGACTGAAGAGGTTGCCAACCCCACCTACCTCACCCTCTCAAACCCGGATGCTTGGGTTCTGGTCCCCGGAGCAGCCACTATTTAAGAAGGTCAGAGGGAAAAAAGATTTCCTAGGAGGAAAAGTTAGTTTTCACGTTGAGATGAGTAGTTTGAAGGAAGCCTCTGGTGATGAAACTAGTGATGCAGAAAAGGGTTATTCCGTAGTTTAGTTGTAAATTTGATGGGGTTGTGGGAGGGTTATTCCGTAGTTTAGTTGTAATTTTGATGTGTATCAGGAGGACACGGTTGGAAGGGCCCGGAGGGTGCAGGATTTGGGCTCCTGGGAGAAGAAGGAAAGGCATGATGAAGATGATGACGGAGGCTGACACGGATAGGAGCATACGTCTCAAATTGGGAGGGTGCCTCCGTGTCAATGTCTATATTGTTTTTCAGCTCCTACCATCTCTGCCCAACTCACACACTGGAGCATGTCAGCCCCGAAGAAAAGGTTACGATCCCCTATAGGTCCCCAGTTGACAAAAGCCTGTTTCCTCTAGGGGAGCATCTTTCCAGGGGTATTTTTCTCACCATGGCTTGTCTGTCACACCTACAGGATCAGGACTATTCGGCCGACATGGTGGTTTTCCTAAAGCATCGAAACAGGCTCCCGGGCTGGGTATGGCTTTAAAAAAAGAGTCTTTGAGCTCTCCTTCCTTTGACATGGCTGAAGTGGAAACTAACCATACAGGTGAGATGCCCCTCAGTTCCCTTTTTCTAATCTCTAAGAACTGAAGAGCTCATCTTCGGTGTTCTGCTGTCTCGTGGCGTTCTCTACCCAGGAGGTGGTCCGTTGGCAAAGGGTCGGGGCAGAGGGTCAGATTTCCCAGTCTTTTTTAGTCGGGGTCAGCCCCACTTCCGTAGTCTGCAACACAGGACGCTGAAGTCTGCCCCAGTGGAGTTCGAGATGAGCCCCTTTGCCAGATCAGCTCCTACCCCCCTGCCTACCGACGGGTCCTTCCCTCGCAGAGCCCGCCTGCCAGGCTGTTTGGGCCCAGCTGCATGATTCATTCTCTTACAGGTTGGGGTTGAAGACTGACCTTTTTTTTTTTTTTTTTTAATATATTTTATTGATTTTTTTACAGAGAGGAAGGGAGAGAGACAGAAAGTCAGAAACATCGATGAGAGAGAGACATCGATCAGCCGCCTCCTGCATGCCCCACAGTGGAGATGTGCCCGCAAGCAAGGTACATGCCCCCGACCGGAATCGAACCTGGGACCTTTCAGTCCCAAGCCGACGCTCTATCCACTGAGCCAAACCAGTCTCGGCCTGACCTTTTTTTTTTAATGCTCTCTGATGACTTCCTGTCACGACAAGCTGTTCCTGTGGTCATTTCACGGCCTTGTGTCCCAAACAGCTGGGTCGTCCAAGTCCCTGTTGCCCCAAATAGACTTAAAGGCAACTTCTGTCTGGCCTCTTCCTGGTTTTGTAGCAGGGGTTTGTGGCGTACCATCGTTTCATCCACATCTTTGCCACTTACGCTCTCTTTCTGCCTCCTTCTTAGGCTGCTAATAAAGAAAGGGCTTCGAGGTCTCAGGTCGATGCAGATCTCTTGTACTACCCGCTCCTGTGGGGTTTTAAGAAAATTAGTTAACTTTCTGTTTGTTTTAGGTTTTAGAAATACTGTGATTGATTTCAGGGAGGAAGGGAGAGGGAGAGAGAGAAACATGCATGATGAGAGAGGATCATCGATCGGCTGCCTCCCGCACATCTTCTACTTGAGGATTGAGCTTGCAACCCCGGGCATGTGCCCTGACTGGGAATTGAACTGTGACCTCCTGGTTCATGGCTCGATGCTCAACCACTGAGCCACACGGGCTGGGCGAGGTAACTTTTTAGAGCTTCAGCTTCCTCATGAGAACTTCCTTCCTGTGATCCACGGAGTCGATTCTCAGTGTACTGTCCTGGTTGTTTCCTACGCTGTCCTAAAACCTAGTAAAGAGGAATATCCCCACTATAATGGGCTTCCTCTCTTATGGATCCTCTTACTAATGTAGAGAGAAGAGTTCCCAGTGACTACTGTTTGCTGGGAGCCATTTAAGCGCCTTCTGGGTACTGGATTTTTTTCCTCCTGCATCAGGCATTACTGTCTTCCGTTTGCAGAGAAGGCTGCGATCTCTGTGGTTTCAGTAACTATTATATTTTGAGTGCAGGCAGACCTGAGATTCAAATGCAGACTTTTGATACTCAGGACCTTAGTGGGGTTTTTTTTCCCCTTTAGAGTAAACTGTTTTTTCTTACCTACTAATTTCTAAGTTGCACTAAGTAGATCATCCCATTGGATAGCTATCCAGCTCTGAGATGCTGTCAGTGAAAATGCCGTGGTCTTCAAGCAGCTTTTACGCCCTCAGGATTGGACCCTAAACTGCTTTTTTAAACATGTTTTTTATTCTGAGAGAGAGAGGAAGGGAGAGGGAGAGAAACATCGATCATGTGCCCTGACTAGGAATCAAACCTGAGACCTCCCAGTGCATGGGATGATGCTTACCCAATTGAGACACACCAGCCAGGGCTGGCTCACTCCTTTGAGGTAGACTGCTCACCACTTCCTTTATTTATGTCTGCTCTCTTTGGACGTTTTTGATCATTAAAGTTGAAGCTCTATTTATCTAGATGGGTTTTTTTGTTTTGTTTTTAATTCTTACCCAAGGATATTTTAGAGAGAGTGGAAGAGAAAGGCAAAGACAGAGAGAAACATTGATGTGAGAGAAATATATCCATTGGTTGCCTTCTGCACGTGCACCGACCAGGGCCCAGGCTGGGGAGGAGCCTGCAACCGAGGTACGTGCCCTTGATCGGAATCGAACCTCAGACCTTTCGGTCCGCAGGACGACGCTCTATTCATGGAGCCAAACCGGCTAGGGCTCTGTCTAATTTTTTAATATGCCTAACGTTTTAAGGGTCATTGCCATTGGACCAGATAAGACTTTAAATAGCACAATCATGTGAGTCCTTTAGTACCCCATTTTTTTTCCTCTCGATTCTGAGACTTCCAAGGGAATCTCTCCTAGGGGCAGTACAACACTGGGGTGGCCTACATCGTCACAGAAAAAATACATGTCTCCTGTGGAAGGGCTGAGATGGGGAGCTTGGTAGGGTCTGTACCCTGGCTATAGCCTTTCTCTGGATTCAGACTCCCTCCCTGACGTATGCCAAGGGGCAAATTAAACTTCCTATTTTCTTACCTTCTTTCTTTCTTTTTTTTTTCTCCCCCAAAAATCTTAGAAGAGGATCCTCTTGTACAGCTGATTTCCCTCCAAAAGGCAGATGGTTCCTGGGATCTGAATGAAGGCCTGGCCGTGGTCCTGGGGAAGAGCTTGGAAGAGATTCAGGCTGCACTCCCTGTCAAGGTGAGACTCCGAGAAGATAAGGGGAGTGTTGTCTATTTTTGAGAAGTTGGGATCAGGAACGAGAAAGCCTGAAAGGCAGTGTCTGTTTGAATTTACAAACTCTGGAAGGGGATTCGATAAACCTCAGATGCCCTGTAGTTACCACAGCAAGGCAGGATCTGCTAGTTCCATGTAACTATGAAGCTCTTAAAATATGGCCGGTGCAAATGAGGAACTACATTTTTCATTGGATTTGAGATGGGCTCTCATCGTGAAACACATTCTTCTTTTTTAAACGTCATCTAAAAAGGAATGTAAAAATATTAATTAGTTTATATTGATTATATGTTAACATACTATTTTAAATAGATCAGCCCGGCCGATGTTGCTCAGTGGTTGAGTGTGTACCTATGAACCAGGAGGTCATGGTTTGATTCCCAGTTAGGTCACATGCCCTGGTTGCAGGCTAAATCCTCAGTAGGGGGTGTGCAGGAGGCAGCCAATCAGTGATTCTATGTCATCATTGATGTTTCTGTCTCTTTCTCCCTCTCCCTTCCTCTCTGAAATCAACAAATATATATATATATTTAAATAAAATATATTTTTAAATACTTTTAAATATGCTAGGTTACATAAAATATATTATTAATAACATAATTGTACTTTTTAATTGTTACATTTTTTACATGTGGCTGCTAGAATACTTAAAACTAGATTTCTATTGAAAAGACTGTCCTAAAACAGATAATTACCGGAGTAATTTAAAACTTTTTTTTAAAATATATTTAATTGATTTGTTACAGAGAGGAAGGGAGAGAGATAGAAAGTCAGAAACATCGATGAGAGAGAGACATCGATGAGCCGCCTCCTGCACACCCCACTGTGGAGATGTGCCCGCAAGCAAGGTACATGCCCTTGACCGGAATCGAACCCGGGACCTTTCAGTCCGCAAGCCGACGGACGCTCTATCCACTGAGCCAAACCAGTCTTGGCGCACCGGAGTAATTTATAAATAATTCATTAATTTGATGAATAAATATCGCGAATTTATAGACAATTCAAGAGTACGTTAAGGAAGGATCATAAAGATCTAACTCGATTTCCTTGAGAACAAGACACGTTAGACTAACATTTCCTTCTCTGACATGGTAACTTAGTCAATAAGTTTCACTTGGGACATTGATCTGAATTTCCTGGCGTATCTGAATTTCCTTAAGGAATTTGAGGGAGACCAGGCAATCTCATTTAGCAGCAATGTAGGGGGGCGGAAGGGGGTGTGACCTGGCAGGTGGGGAGGGAACGCAGGCTTCAGGGACGTCTCCGTCTGTCGTAGAGCGTAGATTCCTCAGACTGGGCCACCGTCCTGGCGGTGATCTGGCTGCACGACAAGTACAAGGACATGAAGTGCGAGTGGGAGCTCCTGGAGAGGAAAGCTGTGGCCTGGGTTCACGGCCATGCAGGTAGGAGCACCGTCCTGAGACCGCATCTTCCCATCCTGGCCTCGGGTCTCCCAGCTCCTTCTTTCCCGGGCAGGATGAGGGGGCAGTCTTCAAGTGGGGGGAGTGGGAGGTGTGTAAAGAGGGAGTGTGAGTTGGAAAAGGGACATGAAATGGCATTTATTCTTCTCACTATGTCAGTATTGTACTTTGAGGCATTTCTTTTCTGCGCGGTTACTGCCTCACTGCTGCTGAATATCTCTGGGGCCTCTTCAGAGGAAAGGAAAGGGAAGCTAGACAATGTGACAAGGAAAGTCAGGGGTGTTAAAGATACAAGCAGGACTCGGGGGGAGGTGATCGGGGAGGTTTAGGGGAGCCTGGGAGAGAGGCATGGACTCTCACGGTGTCCCCCGTTTTTCTTTCCTCCCCCCAGGCTCCGCCACCGACGGGCTGGTGAAAGCTGCCGTGGACTTCCTGAAGTCGTCCGTGGATCCTGCCGTGTTCGCCCCCTGAGGATGCCGACCCGAAACACACACGTGCCTCCTTCCTGCTCCTGTCCCCTGCTGTCCCCTCCGTCCTCCGGATCTCCATCTCGTCTTGTATACCTCTCCTGTCCGTTTCCCGGAATCAAAGTCAACGATGCCCGCCCCACCTCCCCTCCACGTGCCAGGTTCCCTCCGGAGATGACGGGCTTTCCCCCCTCGCAGGTGCCCCCAGCCAGGAATCGGGGTCCCCGACCTGCTCTCTTTCTGGAAGGAGTTCCGAGGCAGTCGGGTCCCTCCCGGGTTTCTCAGAGCGACCCGAGAAGCAAGTGGCGTGGTCTCTAGGCGACAGGTTGCAGAGTTGATGTTAGGGAATGGCTGGATGGGAACGTTCTCTGCATTATTTGAGTCTGTTCGCTCTTGCTTTTAGAGGCTTAAGGATGCCAAGACGGTTGAGCGATCCAGTTTTCTATTCTTAGGTAGATTAAAGAGGTAGGCGAAGGGGTGGTTGACAGCCATCCTTGGGATCCATGTAACCTCCACGTGACAACAAGGGTTGGGGAACTTATTGGCCAATTCTGCCTGGGTCACGTTAGCCTGTCCTGCACGCCTCCCTTCTCACTGGCCAAGGGTTGGGTTGTACCCGTGGGAGACAGATGTTCCTTCTGATTCAGGACACATCTCTGTAAGAGGGCAATCATGGGGTCCTTCGTCCTGGCTTGAACCCAGGAGGCCTCTGAATCGGCTCTGATCCAGTAGACTTTCATAAAAAGCAGGTCCAAAGGCAGCTTTGCCCGAGACCCGAAACCTGGGCCACTCACCCCAAGAGAAAGAAAGAAAGCTCCCCGTGATCATGTCTGACCTTTCAGTCCCAAACACTATCCTGGTGGAAGGGACCCTTTTGGATGTGTTGTTCCCTAATATACTGCTGTATCACTATTAAAATGACACCGTGTTGTACTGATATTTTATAGATTTATTCATTGAATCTGCGTGGGTTTTCTCAAGCCTTATTTTCCCTCCCAACTTCACACACACACACACACACTCACACACACACACACACACACACACACACACGCATGCATATATATTGATTTCAGAGATGAAGGGAGGGAGAGAGAGGGAAACATCAATGATGAGAGAGAATCATTGATCGGCTGCCTCCTGCATGCTCCCTACTGAGGATGGAGCCCACAACCCAGACTTGAAATAATCCGCCCTTGACTGGAACCTGGAACCCTCCAGTCCACAGGCCGACGTTCTATCCATTGAGCCAAACCAGCTAGGACCCTACCAACTTTTCTGATGCCTCCACTGCTCATACGATGTCCTGTCCCCATACCTTCTATTGCAAGCTGCCCTCCTAGGGCGCTAGTCAGAAAACCACTGTGAAAACCCTGCCCAAACCCTTACATAGTATGTGATGATAAACAAATGATTTAATCCCTAGAAGCTCAGTATCACCATCTGTCAAAGTAAACGACGGAATTGGAACTGTGTTCTGACTTTCTTCTAGAATCCTCAAGACTTCTGAGCACGACCTCACTGTCCATTCGCTAAGGTCAAGGACGGCCTAGACCAGAGTCCCATGAAACCTGAGTGCACTCATATTAGGAAGATTTGCCCGAGTTTCATAGTGAGTCTCATCTCCAAGGACTTTCTCCCAGGTTTGCTGGTGGCTGTGGGTGACCGGCGGAGGTCTCGTTGAAATGCAGTTTCCAGCCAACCACAAGAATTCCTGGATGCATGTCTTCCTTTCCACACAGTCTCCAGGTAACTGATGCACATTAAAGTTGAAGTTAGCCTTTGCATGCGATGGGCTGGTATCCAAGTCTACCATATTGATGTCATGACAAAAGAGAGTTTCCTAAGGACCATGCCATGTGGAGGACTACCTTCTCTGCACACAAGAGATGGCCCTTGGCATTTATTATTCAGAGCGTGTACTAATTACATTTATTGAAATCTATTTTGTCAGATGTATGTATTACTATCCCTTTTGCCTTTTGGTTTCCATTTGCATGGAAATTTCTTTTTCCATTCCTTCCTTTTCATCTTTTGTATCTTTTGTTCTGAGTTAGGGCTCTTATAGTTAATATATATATGGATCATGTTTTCTTATCCATTCAGCTACTCTGTGTATTCTGATTGGAGCATTTCACTCATTTACATTTAAGGTACTTATTATCAGGTACTCATTTGTTGTCACTTTTGTTCTTTATACCTTTGTTCCTCTCTTTCTCTCTGTTCTTCTCACAACAGTGGCTCTAGCATTTCTTGCAGAGCTAGTTTCATGGTAATAAACTCCTTTTTTTTTAAATCTGGGAAGGTCTTTATTTGGGGCTCTCTAAATACATCCCCTTTTTTGGCTGCTTCTCTGTATTTGTTTCTGTGTACTAGATCTTCTGTGTCTTCTGTTCTAGGTACAATGGCCTTACGTAGGAGATGTCCTATGAAACTCATTGGTACATTCTTCTTCATGATCTGAACCAGGTGCTTCAGAGATGTCCCTTGTGTGAATTATGTGAGTACTCTTGTTGTTAGTAAGTCTTGATGGCTGCTGACTTATCCATGGGTGGGTTTGCTCCTCAGGGTAGCTGAGTGTGGAGAGATATAGATAATTCCCCACTTGGGGGCACCCTTTCTGATGATCCCGTGACTATTATCTTATAACTAGATGATGAATTCGTTTCACAAACTAATTGCTCCCTCAGAGCCATCAGTGAATCCCAAGTAGGGCTTAAGGGGGTTTGAAAAAAATTCCCAAGGAAGCAGTCCGGGGAGACTGAGTCTGGGCAGGTCTTGATGGCGCAAACCCTATGGGACGCCATTCTCTATAAGTAGGAGACGGGACACGCCTTTAGCAGGAGCACTCTGTGCTCTGCCGAGAAGCAGTAACTGTCAGGCCTCGTAACCACACTTTGGAAAACGTGATTGTGCTCTCAGGTAGACTGTGAGAGTGTCCACACTGCTGCTCTTTTAAGACTACTAGAGGCCCGGTGCAAGAATTCCTACAAAGGTGGGGTCCTTCGACCTGGCTGGTGATCAGAGCTATTTGTGGGAAGGACTGGCGGCTGTGGGGCGGGATCGAGGGGGGTTGGCCCCAGAGGCAAGCTAACCGGCAGCCGGTTCCATGAGTAATCAGACTCCTTCCTCCCTCCTGTCTGGGTCCGGGGTGCAAGTGAACCCAATTCAGGCCTGCAGGGCCCCAGCAACAAAGTCTGGGTCAGTGCGTGTTGTAGCTATGGGCCAGGCATGCAGTCCTTCTGGTCGTTGGGTCCTAACGGCTGCTTAGGTTTTTATATAGAGAGATGAGCTCCAGCTCCACACACAGGGTCCTTCCTGGTGCTGCATACTTCTTTTTCCTAAAACGGCCTTCCTATAGAAGCATCCAGTATCAAGGTGTCTGATCATAGGCAAGGACCAAAGTCCTCTGACAGCCTTTGCTGACCTGGCACAGGTGCTCCAGATGGAAGAGAAATTTGCACGGCTCAGAGGTAGTGCTCACGTGTGGCTAAATTAGTACCAAGATGGCCGGGGTCACACCATTTCTCCCCCATAATGCTAGTGTTCCTCTCGGCCACCTTGGCTTTTGCTCAGTTCTAGGGCACTAGGTGAGTTCCTCATTTTGGCGTGGCCATTCTGTTGAGATATGTGTTTAAGCGGCACCTGCCACAGGTTATGATTGAGATCCCCGTGGGGAATGTGTCTCTTTAACTTCCTAGTTCCCACATTGGGGTTGATATTCAGGTAAGACATAAGCCCATTGTGTGTGATTTTAAAAACTAAATTAAATGTTAACGGGATGTGCTCTAATGTCATGAGTGGACATGACCAGGAAGAAGTAAAATAGAATCCTTTTCCTATTTTAATATGAAATGATGATGCAAAACCATCTAGAAGGGTAACCTTGTCTAACGATGGGACAGACTGTCCTTAATAAGACAGGCAAACAGAAGACAATGATCCTGGTGGTGAAGGGCATGAAAAAGATTTATCTTAGCTCTGTCTCATACTTGCTTTGTAAATGCAAACACATTGCTTGCTTTTTCTGGGTTTTGTTTCCTGATGGGTAGATGGCAATAATAGTTAATAGTTTCTTATTATAGGTTTATATTTTTTTAAATGTCATATGTTTTAAAGTGTTAAGTCCAGTTTTGGTACACAGAAAATGCTTATTAAATGACATACATATCAACGCATGCACCTGTGTAGCATTAGTATTAGTATTACTATCGGCATTGGTATTGGCATCAGTATCAATATTAGTGTGTGTTCTCAGAAGAGGAGATCTCTGCACTGCCAGACTCTCTGTCCTGCTCTTGACTTGCTGACTCTTCCTCAGTAGGGCTGTTCTTTGACCTTCTGCTTACAAGTCCCTGTATTTCTCTCTTCATCACAGGAGCATCAATTCGGTGCCTTCCTTACCGTTCCTATTTCCTTTATGTAGCATTTCAAACCTGCCTCAAATGCTCTTTGAAAATGTCAAAAGGACCACAAAGACCAGAGCCACATCTGATACGTTTGGAAATATTAAACCACCCAGTTCTGGGAGGATATAATCTGGAAATGATATGGTCCATGACTATTCAATGGTGTTGTTTAATAAGGCATCCACTTGCAAATAATTATACACTACCAGCATTTTTAAAAAGCACATGGAGAAATAACTTTTTAAGATGCACGACAGATAGGAAATCCTTTCCTTTGGATATTTTTACCAAATATTTTCGCAGTCATTTCAGAAACGTTACTATTGTACTGGGTTATTTTGGTTGTTCACATTGCAGTTATGATCATTATGATTTTATTGCCTAGGCAATGCAACGATGTCCGTGAAAAATTTTGTATAAATTTCTGAAATGAGTACAGTGAAATCAGGTTTTGAATGAAGTGTTCTTATATCTAATGCCATTCCTTTTCCTGCCATTTTTTCAGCGGGTATTAAAGAGTATGAGTTTGTGGCTCAGAGCTATTGTGAGAGTTCAAAATAGAAATATGCTCCTGAAGAGAGTAAATCCATGAATTAAAGAACTGTTAAAAGGTTTCCCACTTAACAAGACAATGGTTTGAATATACCCTTAAACCGCTGGCCTTGTCATCAGTGACAACCATCTGCCTCCACATAAACATTCCTTCCAGGGGTTGGGTAGACTGTGGCTCTAACATCAGCATCTCTTACTAACTCCACGTACGTTACATTCCTAAGGGGCAGGGTTCTGTTTGTTAAAAACACAGCCAACACACTCGTCAGCAAACAGCTGGATCATTTGCTATCGGTGTTCAGACTTCGGTGTCTCCGGTCCCTTTCCCGGGCCTGGCCTGAGCCCAGCCATGAGGAATGCCTCAGTGGTGACCGAGTTCATCCTGCTGGGCATCCCACACACCGAGGACCTGGAGGCCGTGCTCTTTGTCCTGTTCCTGACCTTCTACGTGTCCACGCTCGTGGGCAACCTGCTCATCCTGCTGGCCATCGCCTCCTCCGCTCGGCTGCACACGCCCATGTACTTCTTCCTGTGTGAGCTGTCCGTGTGCGACATATTTTTCCCTTCTGTCAGCTCCCCCAAGATGCTGTCCTACCTGTCGGGGCACAGCCGGGCCATCTCCTACGGCGGCTGCGTGTCCCAGCTCTTCTTTTACCACTTCCTGGGCTGCACGGAGTGCTTCCTGTACACGGTGATGGCGTACGACCGCTTCGTGGCCATCTGTCACCCTCTACACTATCAGGTGATCATGAGCCCCAGGGTGTGTGTCATCCTGGCCTCGGGGACCTCGTTCTTTGGCTGTGTTCAGGCCACCTTTCTCACCGCGCTCACCTTCCAGTTACCCTACTGTGGCCCCAACGAGGTGGACTACTACTTCTGCGACATCCCCGTGATGCTGAAGCTGGCGTGTGCGGACACCGCCGCCCTGGAGACGGTGGGGTTCGTCAGTGTGGGCCTCATGCCCCTCAGCTGCTTCCTCCTCATCCTCGCCTCCTACAGCCGCATCGTCTACTCCATCCTGCAGATCCGCTCCGCCGAGGGCCAGCGCCACGCCTTCTCCACCTGCAGCGCCCACCTCACTGCCATCCTGCTCTTCTACATGCCCGTGGTCCTCATCTACTTACGGCCAACGCCCAGCCCCTGGCTGGATGCAACGGTTCAGGTCCTGAATAACCTGGTCACCCCCATGCTGAACCCCTTGATCTACAGCCTCAGGAATAAGGAGGTGAAATCGTCCCTGAAGAAAGTACTACATCAACTGGGCTTTCTTCCTGAGCAGTCGTAGTGAAAGGACAGCAGCCAGCAATCGAAGGGCCCTTGCAACTTATAAACTATTTTTAGGTGCTTCTCAAATGCAAAGCCAAGTCCAGATATTATGACTGCCTGCATTTTCCAATGTGGGGACCAGGATTGAACTAGTACAAGTGGGTTGAATGGGAAGCATATGGAAGGAGTGATGGCAGGATGAAGCCCCGAGGGCTGGCTTTCTGAGTCTCGGGTCTGTGCTTTCGCCAGGACATCATATTGCCGATGAGGAGAGAGGAGCCTGGCACAGTCGGCAGAGTGACCTGCAGCTTCTGCTCCTCAATCTTTATTTTCTTTATCCACCTACATCCCTTTGTTCTCTTCTTTATCCCCTCACCCTGACACTCTATCTTGCTGCCTTGATTGTCTCTCCAAATGCCTGAACTGAATAAACCCTTTTGTGGACTGGAAATTGATGAAAGAAATGGAGTTGTGTAAAGAGAATGACTCCTAGCGGGGACCTAAGGCGAGTTTCTTCTGAGTGACGCCAAGGAACTGGTGTCCTGCTGTCACCTGGACATTCTAATTGTTGGGTGTTGACCTGGAAGCAGGCCCTGGCGTATGAAGTTTATTTACATGTGGAAGGTCAGCGTGTCAGTGATCCTGTGGGAAGAGCAGGTGGGGAAATTCGTGGAGCAGTGACTGTGGTCTGATGCCACATTAGAAAATCTGGACTTGGCTTTGCATTTTTCAGTTCAACCAGGGGACCATTCTGGGTTCAAGATGTCTTTGGCTTCTGTTTCACTGAAAAGGTGTGATCTCCATTCCTTCCTCTTTCTTTCTCTACCTTTATGTCTCTTCTTTTCTTTTGGCTGAAATATCCTATAAAGAACAAGAATGGGCTCTTTCAAGGCAGTGAGCTATTGATTTTTTATTGGAATTCATTGAAAATCCTGGGACACTTGAGACATGTAGAACACACTATGCAATGTATCCTAACAGTGAAGTCAAGAGGGAAGGAAACTGAGAGGAGAATGATGGGAAAGGAAAGGACAGATGTGGAGACGAGTTTGTCCTTCTGAGAGTCAGAGAGCAACCCAGGCACCTGCCAGCCTCCCAGCACTGCTGTGCCTGTGCCTCCAGCCCGTGTGGGGAGCCAGCACCTGCTCCTGCAGGGGAGACGGACTCTTTCCTGGCGCTTGGCCGACACGCCTCAGAGCCTGATTCTCCTTGTTCTTCAGGAAACAGGAAACTTAAGAAGGTGGCACTGCATCTCCAACTATTTCACATTTAGTGGATTCCCGCTGGAGCCTATATCCATTTGAAAATCTCTTCCCCTTCTTTCATTTCCTAGTTGGAGCTGCTCAGATGATCCAAAAAGAAGAGTTTTAAGAATAAAAGATGGGATCTAATTCCTTTTCATTTCGCTCAGACAGATGTCATTTGGTCAATAACTTGGTGCTACAGGTGGGGAATGCAAAGATGAAGAAGAGGTGATCCTCCCAGAGAGAATCTCAGTCTGCCTGGGAAAGGAAAGAAATGAGCAACTGACATCCCATGATAAAGATGTGAAACATGGCAGGAAATATGGAGGACATTTTTCCTGGCTGTGGAGGGACCTCACAGAAAAGGTGTTGAGGGTTGAAGGCTTTTGTTTTTTCTGTCTTCTGCCCACACACATGCCCCATGAAGAATGACTTTTGCAGAGAGAAATGTTTTATAGGGAGAAGCAACATGATTCTCAATCTTTTGTTTTTTGGGGTGGTAGGTTGTGACATAATTCCCTGAGTGGGTATCCTAAGTATGTGTTATCTGTGAAAAAATAAAATTCTTGTAAGAAAAATAAAGTTAATTGGACCCGACCCTGGCCGGTTTGGCTCAGTGGATAGATTGTTGGCCTGTGGACTGAGGGTCCAGGTTTGATTCTGAACAAGGGCACGTGCGTGGGTTATGGGCTCAATCCCAATGGGAAGTGTGCCGGAGTCAACGAGTCAATGAGTCTCTCACAACAATGATGTTTTATCTCTCCTCCTTTCCCCTCTGAAATCAATAAAAATAAAATTTAAAATATTTTTAATGTGTTCATAACAGTTTTGGAATTTCAATGGTTATTGTAATCACTATGGTCATATACATGATTTATTTTTAAGCTAGAGGTCCAGAGCATGGAATTTGTGAGATGTGGGAATGTGGGGTGGTTCTCAGCCCAGCGTGCACTTCTCCAATCTGTGACCCCTCGTGGGATGTCCAACTGCCCATTTAGTCCTGATGCCACCGGCCAGGATTAGGCGTAAACAAGCAGTTGGATATCCCCCTCACAATCCAGGACTGCTGGCTCCCAACTGCATACCTGCCTGCCTGAATGATTGCCCCCTAACCATTCCCCTCCCAACCCGATTGATGCCTAACTGCTCCCCCGCCAGTCCAGTTGCCCCTAACTGCCTTCCCCTGCTGTTCTGGTCACCCCTAACTTCCCTCCCTTGCCAAGCTGGTCGCCCCAAACTGCCCTACCCTGCTGGCTATCTTATGGTGACCATCTTGTGTCATTATGGGGGTGGCCATCATTGACCACATGGGGTTGGCCATCTTGTGTGTTGGAGTGATGGTCAATTCGCATATCACCTCTTTATTATATAGGACTAGGGACCTGGTACATGAATTTGTACAAGGGTAGAGTGTGACCGGTCTGCCCCGATTAGGGGAAGGAGAGCTGATCAGGAGTAGAGCCGACTGGGGGAGGAGCCGTGGGTGTTGGCTGACCAGCTCTATCCCCTGGTCAAACGGCCTGTCAAACTGCTGGTTCAGGGGACAATTTGCATATTAGCCTTTTATTATATAGGATAAGGCTTAATTGAATAATCATCATGAAATTAAATTATCCTTTTGTTGTTTTCAGTCAGTGTCATTGAAAACTTTTACGATAGAAATAAAATTTTAAGATTTCAGCATTATTAAAAACTTTAAATATATTTATTCAAAATAAGAATGTCCTTAATTACAAACCTGAGGATGATTCTCTATTCAACTTCTTGGATATTTCCAGTAGCCAGCAGCTAGCTACCTCACAAGGTTGCTTATTTCACTGATGCACACTTAGATGTTCATCTAATAATTAAACACTTTCTATCTATATTGAACTCTGGAACTCTCGTCTTCCCATGGTTCCTGAGTCTCCTCACAGAGTTGTGCTTTTCCAGTTTCCACCAGCCCTTCAGGCATTTGAAAACCATAATCTATCTCCGCTGCTCTTTGACTGCAAACCCAAATCTCTGGGAATTGAGAAGATATTGCCTAAAAGCAATATGATTTTGAACATAAAGAGTCAGTCACTTTCTAGTTATGTCATCATGAAATTCTTTAACCTGTTTTTCACTTTCTTTGCAAAATAATACCTTCTACTTTATAAAGTTTGTTTTGGAGGTTAAGAGTAACAACTAATTTTATAATTTAGCATAATACTTAGCACATGATAACTGCCTGCAATAAATAATTAACTGAATATTCTGTCCATAATTTTCCTTTAGAGATAGTTTATACCCCATTTCTCCTATGAATGTGCCTTGCACATGATGATTTCTCTTTAAAAATTACCTAAAGGCCACATAGTAATTACTGATGCATGAGGAGTAGTGACTGATTCGATTTCTGTCTTGAATAGTGGTATTGATGAGAGATAACTGTAGAGTCATGTGGACATATGCATCATTCTCAGATCAGTGAGACACATGACATCACAAGCAAAGGCTGGAAGGTATGAAAGAAAACACACAACAAAATGGATAGCACCCACGTGACCTCAGGTTGTTAGCATTGGATCGCCTTCTGCCATGCCAACTATCCCGGAGAGATACACATCGAGCCCACTTTAGTGCGCCCTTTCTGATGATCTCATTACTATTATCTTATACATAGATGATCAATTAGTCTCACACACTAATTGCTCCCTCAGAGCCGTCGGTGAGTGGAAAGTCAGGCTTAAGGGGGTTGGAGAAAACTTCCAATGAAGCAATCCATGGAGAGTATGCGCAGGTCTGGATGGTGCAAACCCCGGGAGACGCCATTCTTTATACGTAGGAGACCTGACGTGCCTTTGGCCAGAGCGCTCTGCTCTGCCGAGAGGCAGCAACTGTCAGGCCTCAGAACCGCACTTTGGAACACTTGCCTGTGCTCCCGTGTAGACAGTGAGAGTGTCCACACCGCTGCCCCTATGTCACTCTGAGCTCCAGCTCCACACACAGCGTCCTTCCTGGTCCTTGCTGACTTCATTTCCCTAAAATGGCTTTCTTAAGCATCCAGTATCAAGATGTCTGATCATAGGCAAGGACCAAAGTCCTCTGACAGCCTTTGCTGACCTGGCACAGGGGCTCCAGATGGAAGAGAGATTTGCACGGCTCAGAGGTAGTGCTCACACGTGGCTAAATTAGTACCAAGACGGCCGGGGTCACAGCATTCCTCCCCCATAATGCCCCTGTTCCTCTCGGCCACCTTGGCTTTTGTTCAGTTCTAGGGCGCTAGGTGAGTTCCTCATTTTGGCGTGGCCATTCTGTTGAGATTTGTGTTTAAGTGGCACCTGCCACAGGTTATGATTGGGATCTCCATGGGGAATGTGTCTCTTTACCTTCCAAGTTCCCACATCGAGGTTGATATTCAGGTAGAGGGTCAAAGGTAAGGTATAAGCCCGTTGTGTGATTTTAAAAATAAAATTAGAAGTTAACTGGATGTGCTCTAATGTCATGAATGGAAATGACGGGGAAATAAAATAGAATCTTTTTCCTATCTTAGTGTGAAATGATGATGCAAACCCATCTAGAAGGGTATCCTTGCCTAACGATGGCACAGACTGTCCTTAAAAAGACAGGCAAACAGAAGACAATGTTCCTGGCATGAAAAAGATGTGTCTTCTCTGTGTCTTAGACTTGCTCTGTAAATGCAGGCACCTTGCTTACTTTTTGTAAATTTTGTTTCCTGATTGGTAGATGGGAATAGTAGTAGTAATTTCTTCTTATAGGTTTATTTTTAAAAAACATCTTATTTCTAAAATGTTAAGCCCAGTTTTTGATACACAGCAAATAGTTACTAACTGACATACATATTAATACATGCACCTATGAAGCATTAGTATTAATGTTGGTATTGGTATTGGTATTGGTATTGGTATTGGTATTGGTATTGGTATGGGTATCAGTATTAGTATGTGTTATCAGAAGAGATTTCTGTGCTGCCAGATTCTCTGTCCTGCTCTTGACTTGCTGACTCTTCCTCAGGAGAGCTGTTCTTTGACCTTCTGCCTACGGGTCCCTGTGTTTCTCTCTTCATCACAGGAGCATGAATTCGGTGCCTTCCTTGCTGCTTCTATGTCTCTTATGTAGACTTTCCAATTTGCCTCAAATACTCTTAGAAAATGTCAGAAGGACCACAAGTACCAAATCAACATCTCCTGAGACGTTTGGAAATATTTAACCTCCCAGTTCTGGGAAGATATAATCTGGAAATGATATAGTCTAAGTCTCTTCAAGGCATCTCTTTGCAAATAATTGTGCACTGCTGGCATTAAAGGAAATCACTTAAATATAACTTTTAAGATTCATAAAAGAAATGAACTCTTTTTATTTGCATATTTTTGGCAATCACTTCCACAGATATTTCAGAAACTTTGCTATTGTACTAGGGTATTTCTGTCATTGTATGACCAGTATGACTTTTATTTCGTAGGTAATGTAATGATGTCTATAAAAACGTGTGACTTATTTAAAGGAGTACAGCAAATAAGTGACAAAAACAGGATTTAAATGAAGTGTTCTGATTTCTAATGCCATTCCTTTTCCTGACATTTTCCAGGGGGTATGAAAGCGTGTGACTTTGTTGCTCAAAGATATTGTGAGAGGCCAAAATAGAAATATGCTTAAAGAGGGTAAATCTATAAATTAAAGAACTGTAAAAAGGTTTCCTACTTAACAGGACAATGGTTTGAATATACCCTTAAACTCCTGGCCTTGTCATCAGAGACAACCACCTTCCTCCACAGAAACATTCCTTCCAGGGGTTGGGTAGACTGTGGCTCTAACATCGGCATCTCTTACTAACTCCACTTTTTATACAGGCATTGCCATTCCTAAGTGGGGGGCTGGGCTCTGCTTGTTAAAAACACAGCCAAACAGCTGGATAATTTGCTATCGGTGTTCAGACTTCGGTGTCTCGGGTCCCTTTCCCGGGCCTGGCCTGAGCCCAGCCATGAGGAATGCCTCGGTGGTGGCGGAGTTCATCCTGCTGGGCATCCCACACACAGAGGACCTGGAGGCCGTGCTCTTTGTCCTGTTCCTGACCTTCTACGTGTCCACTCTCGCGGGCAACCTGCTCATCCTGCTGGCCATCGCCGCCTCCGCTCGGCTGCACACGCCCATGTACTTCTTCCTGTGCGAGCTGTCCGTGTGCGACATGTTTTTCCCTTCCGTGAGCTCCCCCAAGATGCTCTCCTACCTGTCGGGGCACAGCCGGGCCATCTCCTACGGCGGCTGCGTGTCCCAGCTCTTCTTTTACCACTTCCTGGGCTGCACGGAGTGCTTCCTGTACACGGTGATGGCCTACGACCGCTTTGTGGCCATCTGTCACCCTCTGCGCTACCAGCTGATCATGAGCCCCAGGGTGTGTGTCATCCTGGCCTCGGGGACCTCGTTCTTTGGCTGTGTTCAGGCCACCTTTCTCACCGCGCTCACCTTCCAGTTACCCTACTGTGGCCCCAACGAGGTGGACTACTACTTCTGCGACATCCCTGTGATGCTGAAGCTGGCGTGCGCGGACACCGCCGCCCTGGAGACGGTGGGGTTCGTCAGTGTGGGCCTCATGCCCCTCAGCTGCTTCTTTCTCATCCTCGCCTCCTACAGCCGCATCGTCTACTCCATCCTGCAGATCCGCTCCGCCGAGGGCCAGCGCCATGCCTTCTCCACCTGCAGCGCCCACCTCACTGCCATCCTGCTTGCCTTCATGCCGGTGGCCCTCATCTACTTACGGCCAACCCCAGACCCCTGGCTGGATGCAGCGGTTCAGGTCCTGAATAACCTGGTCACCCCCATGCTCAACCCCTTGATCTACAGCCTCAGGAATAAGGAGGTGAAATCGTCTCTGAGGAAAGTCCTACATCAACTGGGCTTTCTTCCTGAGCAGTCGTCGTGAAAGGACAGCAGCCAGCCATTGAAGGGCCCTTGCAACTTATAAACTATTTTTATATGCTGCTCACAAATATATTTTTTAAATTGGAGAGTCCAGATATTATGACTGCCTCCAATGTGGGGACTAGGATTGAACCAGTTCAAGTGGGTTGAATGGGAAGCATATGGAAGGAGTGATGGCAGGATGGAGCCCCGAGGGCTGGCTTTCTGGGTCTGGGGCCTGTGCTTTCTGGAGGACATCATATTGCTGATGAGAAGAGAGGAGCCTGGCACAGCAGGCAGAGTGACCTGCACCTTCTGCTTCTCCTCTGTTTTCTTTATCCACCTACATCCCTTTGTCCTCTTCTTTGTCCCCTCACCCTGACACTCTATTGTCTCCTCAAATGCCTGAACTGAATAAATCCTTTTCGTGGTCAGGAAGTTGTTGAATGAAATGGAGTTGTGTAAAGAGAATAATTTCTAGCGGGGACCTAAGGCGAGTTTCTTCTGAGTGATGCGAAGGTACTGCTGTACTGCTGTCACCTGGAAATTCGATCTGTTGGCTGTTGACCTGGCAGCAGGCCCTGGCGTATGAAGTTTATTTACATGTGGAAGGTCAGCATGTCAGTGATCCTGTGGGAAGAGCAGGTGGGGACATTCATGGAGCAGTGACTGTGGTCTGATGCCACATTAGAAAATCTGGACTTGGCTTTGCATTTCTCCTTACAACCAGGGGACCATTCTGGGTTCAAG
>PVJN01001825.1:67027-117646 GCA_004026805.1 Lasiurus borealis
CTCTCTCTCTCTCTCTCTCTCTCTCTCTCTCTCTCTCTCTCTCTTTTATCTGAAATATGCTAGGAAGAACAATTGGGCTGTTTCAATGCAGTGCGCTATTGTTTTAATGACTGGAATTCATTGTGAATCCTGGGACACTAGAGGCAGGTAGAACACACTATTGCAATTTATTCTAATAATGAAGTGGAGAGGAGAATGAGGGGAAAGGAAGGGACAGATGTGGAGACCAGTTTGTCTGTCCTTCTGAGAGTCAGAGAGCAACCCAGGCACCTGCCAGCCTCCCAGCACTGCTGTGCCCGTGCCTCCAGCCCGTGTGGGGAGCCAGCACCTGCTCCTGCAGGGGAGACGGACTCTTTCCTGGCGCTTGGCCGACATGCCTCAGAGCCTTCTCAGCACCGATTCTCCTTATTCCTCGGGAAAGGAGAGCTTGAAGAAGAAGGTGGCACTGCATCTCCAACTATTTCACGGTTAGTGGATTCCAATGGAGCCTGAGTCCCTTTGAAGATCTCTTCCCCTTCCTTCATTTTCTGTTGGGAGCTGCTCAGATGGTCCAAATAAAACCATTTTTAAGAATAAAAGATGGGATCTAATTCCTTTTCATTTCGCTCAGACAGACATCATTTGGTCAATAACTTGGTGCTACAGGTGGGGAATGCAAAGATGAAGAAGAGGTGAACCTCTCAGAGTGAATCTCAGTCTGCCTGGGAAAAGAAAGAAATATGCAACCGACATCCCATGATAAAGATGTGAAATATGGCAGGAAATATGGAGGACATTTTTCTGGACTGTGGAGATGTTGAGCGTTGAAGGCTTTTGTTTGTTCTGTCTTCTGCCCACACACTTACCCCGTGAAGAATGGCTTTTGCATGAAGAAATGTTTTATAGGCAGAAGCAACATGCCTCTCAATCTTTTGTTTTTTTTGGGGGGGTGGTGGGTTGAGACTTAATTCCTTGAGTGGGTATCTCAACTATATGTCATCTGTGAGTGAACATTCCTGTAAAAAAAAAATAAGGTTAATTTGACCTGGCTCTAGCTATTTGGGCTCAGTGGACAGAGTGGTCGGCCTGCAGACTGAAGGGACCCGTTTTTAATTCTGGTCAAGGGCACATGCCTGGGTTTTGTGCTGGACCCTAGTGGGGGGCGTACAGGAGGCAACCAGTCATCTCAGCATTGATGTTTCTCTCTCTCTCTCTCCTCCCTTCCTTTCTGAAATCAATAAAAATATATTTTTTAATTAATGGGACCTGTTTTCAGAGTTCTTCCTTCGATGTGGCAGTTTGTCCCTGAATTGGAGACATGCCTTGCACAAAATGACTCTATCTCTGTCTCCTTAAACCAGCGGTCGGCAAACTGCAGCTCGCTAGCCACATATGGCTGGCGGACCGCAGTTTGCCGCTCTGTTGACAAATAAGTTTGCCGACCACTGGGATAGGGGACATAATCACAAGGAGCAGCAACAGCCTGTAATGATTGGAACCGAGAGTCTAGGTCAGTGGTCGGCAAACTCATTCGTCAACCTCGCGGCAAACCACGGCTCCGCAGTTGGCCGACCACTGCCTTAAACAAATGGACTTCCTGCTGGCTTCGGGGTTCCTGAGAGATGTGGGGAGCATTCCTGTCTTCAGGTAGTGTCTGAGCTCCCTTTCCGCCTATGTAGGGTCCCAGAATGTCAGACGTAGCTTTGGGTTTGGAAGTCCCAGTGGGGTCTAAGGTGGAATGAAACTTTTCTGTGTTCTGGACATAAAGGGCCAATACGAGAAAAATGTGGAGGGGCGGGAGGAGGGGAGAAAAATCAATGGGCATAACCCCAATTAGGTCCATCATCTAGCACAGAGGTTCTCAACCTTCCTAAGGCCACGACCCTTGCCTACAGTTCCTCATGTGGTAGTGACCCCCAACCATGAAATTTTGCTACTGTGATGCATAGTGATGTAAATATCTGCATTTTCCGATGGTCTTAGGCGACCCCTGTGAAAGGGTCGTTCGACCCCCAAAGGGGTCAAGACCCACAGGTTGAGAACCACTGATCTAGCAGCATGTTTAATCCTCGGGCCTGGGACCCAGACGGGGGCTTAGGGCCCAAGCCTGGGGTTGGTGGGGTGACAGAGAAATACAACCACATTGAAGCCGAGATTCAGAGTGTGTTCTGAGCGGAGTGGGCTAGTGCGACAGCTTTACCGGAGATACTGGATTCAAATATGGTCTCAGAGAGCATCTGCATAGCACACCTGGCCCAGGGCAGAGTCTGGTTTCCTGAAAAGGTTTCTTCTCTGTTCACACCAATGCACTCTGCACCCTACCGTTCTCGTCTGTGACCCCTTTCTTCTTGCCCCTCCCTGTGCTTGTTACACAGCCAAGGCCTGTTCTGAATTTCCCCTCTGCGTTCTGTTTCACCTCCAACCCCCAGGGAGAGAAACGCTGATGGGGCATCTCAGGTGGAACCTGGGGCTGGGATGCAGGAAGGGTAGCTGGGAGGCAGGAAGGGTAGCTGAGATAAAGGCTCGCACATGGCCTGAGGGAGCGTGAATGGAAGTTTTCCAAGGAGTGTGCACCATAGACGCTGTTTCTGTGTATTCCTCGCGCTCCCTGGCACACTGCTCATTTGTTCTAAACCAAATGAATTGAAACGAAGGAACACATACTCAGAATTCATGTTTTTAGCCGCTTGGTTTGCATTTTTTTTGGTCAAGAATATGGACATCGCCTTCCCCCAAAAAAACACTTATTCAAAACTAAGAGAATGAAAGAAAAGTGAAGAATGAAGAAAAGTGCTGCTGAAATTATCGTATACTTCAGGAAGCTTAGGGTGAACATGCTCCATCTCAAGATCCTTGTGAACGCTGGTCTAAAAGCTTTAAAAGCATTTAGATAGATACTCAGCAACCTCTCTCCTGAGTATCTATCTAAAAAAAGTGAAAACATTTATTCACAGTTATATGCACCCCTGTGTTCACTGCGGCATTTTTAACCAGTATGTGGATTAGATAATAACCGGTTAGAAATGCAGATTTGTAATCAAAGAAAACATGATAATTTTAAGAGAAACATCAAAAGTGCTTTATTCAAAGTAATGGCCATCGCTAGCCACACATTTCCCCCATCTTTCAGGTCATTTGTGGAGGCTGTCCCAATAGAACTTTTCTTGATTTGAAGCAGACCATTCAGAGACCCAGTTTTACACTTCATACGTTTTGAAGTGCTGCTCAGAGAGTGTGTGTGCCATCGATCCAAACATCTGAAGGAGCAAGGTCTAGTGTTGTTAATACTTCCCAGGCAAGATCTTTTAACGTGTCTTTAATTGGTTTTGAAGTGTGTGATGGTGCATCATCATGAAGCAAAATTACTTTGCCGTGTCCTCTGGCACATTCTGGCCATTTTACAATCAAAGTGTGGTTCAAATTGATTATTTATTGTCGGTATCAATCAGTATTAACGGTTTCACCTGGTCTTAGAAGCTCGTCATACACCACACCTTCCTGATTTCCACCAAACGCAGAGCGTTGCCTGCTTTCTGCAGTGACTTGGCCTTGCTGTCGATGTTGATGGTTGACCTGGATCAACCCATGGTTTTGTGTGCTTGGGATTCTCAAAATAAGTCCACTTTTCATCGCCAGTCACAACTCGATGCAAAAAAGACTTTCATGCTGTTGAAACAATATTTTGCTGATGACTTTTCTGTTTTCCATTTGTCTTTCGTTTAGTGGATGTGGCACCCATTTTCCTTCCTTTAAAATCTTTCCCATTGCTTGTAAATGATTGGAAATTATTTTCTGAGCAATGTTTAATCTTTTTGCAAGTTGTTTTTAAGTTTGACACGCATCTTCATCCAATAATGCTTGTTAATTGTTGGTCTTCAGACATTTTTGGTTGGCCTAGATGTTTTTTGTCTTTCACATAGAAATCATCACTTTTAAAGCTTTTAGACCAGCGTTCACAAGGATCTTGAGATGGAGCATGTTCACCCTAAGCTTCCTGAAGTATATGATAACTTTCAGCAGCACTTTTCTTCAAAATACAGTAATGAACGAAAACTTCCCTCACGTGCTCTCTTTTTTGGCATGAAATTCAACATTTTTAAGCATAAAAATTTCTATGATGTTAACACCTTTAGAAAATTTGACATATGTTGCTTTGAAGCTTGTTGTCAATACAATAAAATAGCATACATATTAAATCGCGTTTATATCAACATATGTGTAACTCCATCTAGTGAAAAAAATTCATAATATTAACTGGTACACCTAGTTTTAGTATAGATAAACTGTAGATGAAAAAGGACAAACTAAAACTACTATTAGAAAATGGTTCAAAAATCTGAAGTTATGTTGTGATTGGCTGCGATTTTACAGAGCCCCTGCCATGTGTTAATCACCGTGCTAGGTCCTTTGCGTTCCTACCTCATGTCATCGCCATGATAACCCTTCTAGGTGAAATACTTTACTATGATTTCCTTATTCCACCGTTTAAAAACTGTGATGGAGAGCTTGCAACTTGCTCAGAACCATAGATGTAGTGCATGCTCTAGCTAGCATTTAGTCCCGAGTTGGTCTTACTCTCTGTTATCCGCTGAACGGCACCCTCAACATTTATATGTTAAGCCCTCGCCCCCTGGGCCTCAGAATGTGACTGTGTTTGGAAATTGGGTCTGGATGGAGATGACTCAATCACCAAGGCTCCCAGGATGAACCCTCATCCAATGTGATCGGAGTCCTTAAGGCAGAGGAAATCTGGGCACACAGAGTGACACCACAGATGTGCCTGCAGGGGAATGGCCAGAAGAGGAGGCAGTAAGAGGTGGCCTCATATAAACCCAAAGGCTGAAACAGGTCCTTCCCTTGTCCCTTCAGCAAAAACCAGCCTTTCTGACAGCTTGATCTCAGCCTTCTGGCCTTCAGAACTTCGAGAAAATAGATGCCTGTTGTTGAAGCCACCCAGCTGGTGGTGCAATGATTGTTCTGTGAGTGCTCGCTAGCACACTGCCACACCCTGGTCTGCTCTGAAGCCTCTCACGTGCAATGTGTGGTCTGTGCTACTGGTGACAGCATGCACTTTTTAAAAATATATATATTTTATTGATTTTTTACAGAGAGGAAGGGAGAGGGATAGATAGTTAGAAACATCGATGAGAGAGAAACATCAATCAGTTGCCTCCTGCACACCTCCCACTGGGGATGTGCCCGCAACCAAGGTGCATGCCCTTGACTGGAATCGAACCTGGGACCTTTCAGTCCTCAGACCGATGCTCTATCCACTGAGCTAAATGATTAGGGCAGCATGCAGTTTCTATGTGCTTTGCTATGAACACCCTGCTTCTCAAAGTAGACATTGGAAAGCTTCAGGTAAAAAATGCATTTACATAAATTAAAAAAATTGTTTTCAGAAACAGAGAGAGGGAGAGGAAGAAGAAAAGGAAGAGGGAGAGGGAGAAGGAGAGGGAGAGGGAGAGGGAGATCAATTAGTTGCCTGACACATCCACCTTCACTGAGGATCGAACCCACAACCCAAATATATGCCCTGACCATGTGTATGGGATGATGCTCCAACTCACTGAGTCACATAGCCCAGGGCTGCATAACTCTTCTTACCACTTACATCACCCAGAAGATTCCTCTGAGGAAGTCATTGAGAAGAAAACTTTTTCCTTAATTAGTCTCAGAGGCACTCACTTCGAAGAGATGCTTCTCGTGCTCGTTATGACTCCGGCTTCTGTGGCCCTGTAGCACCGGGTGGCCACTTGTGAGTTGTGTAATGGGGCAAAGTGGGTTAATGAGGCTGGGAATTGGCTTAGGAAGTGCAAGGAGGCTTGTTAAAGTGTTGATGGTTTGGGGTTCTCTCTGCAACTATTATTCCCGGGGAAAATTAAGGGTGACGGTAACACACATGTATGTGAGCATGCACACACACACAAACACACACACATATACTGACATTCAGCCTCCTGTACACACACACACACACACACACACACACACACATACACACTTATGAGCAATTGCATCCACATCAGTTTTATTTTTCCTAAGTCACGGCAGAAAGAGATCCTATAACATTACCTTTCTAGTGAGAACCAGTGATAAAAATCCCACCTGCCAGCCAAGACTGGTTTAGCTCAGTGGATAGAGCGTCGGCCTGCAGACTGAAAGGTCCCAGGTTCGATTCCAGTTGGGGGCATGTACCTTGCTTGCGGGCACAACTCCAGTAGGGGACGTGCAGAAGGTGGCTGATTGATGTCTCTTATCGATGTTTCTGATTTTCTATCCTTCTCTCTTTCTCTCTGTAAAAAATCAATAAAATATATATATTTTTAAAAATCCCACCTGCCAGTAACGGTGACATGAAATGCTCCTGGCAGTGAACACACGGAGTGGTTCCTGTCGCGGCTTCAGGGGCTCCCTGTTCTGGGTGTGGGATCTCCTCGCTCTCCGAGGAGCATCTGTGGAATCTGCCCCCCATTCTTCAGCGCACAGAGCTGGCTTTGTCCAGCAGAAGGAGGGTGAGGCGGTCAGGCTGAGAGGCAGAGGCAGCGTAAGCAATCTGAGACTCAGTCAAATGTGAGAGGGAAAGCAGGAAGCTCAATTTACCAACTATGGACAGTTGTCAGGGCTTCCATGAATCCGATCCTTGCTGGTTCTTTCCATCAGTGCACACTCTGGGGAGATTTCTATCTCATGTCACTCACCCCCAATTTTGAAATCCCAAATTTAGAAGTACTTTTCTTTTCTTTGTTATTTGGGAGACACCAAGAAATGTTAGTCCTGTCAAAACCGGTTTGGCTCAGTAGATAGAGCGTCGGCCTGTGGACTGAAAGGTCCCAGGTTCAATTCCGGTCAAAGGCATGTACCTTGGTTGCAGGCACATCCCCAATAGGGGGCAGGCAAGAGGCAGCTGATCAATGTTTCTAACTCTATCTCTCTCCCTTCCTCTCTATAAAAAATTAATAAAATATATTTTTTTTAAAAAGAAATAGTTCTTAAAATGCACACAAAGGAACACACACACACACACACACACACACAGTCTAAGCAATGGAAGAGCAATCATTTTGATAACCCACTGATAGAATAACAAAATCAGAATAAAGAGATACATTCTTATTTTTTTTTAGAATAAGAAAATAGAGATGAATTAGACCTCATTAACATATAAAGAAATTTTTATATACAACGAAGCAACAAGACACAGAGAGGCCAAACAGCATACACACAATAATATAAAACAATCCAGGACATAGTGAGTCCGAGGCACCAGTCAAGTGTAAAGGGGGCTGAATATGTGGTAATGGAAGATAACCTGATTTTTGAATGGTGAGCACACAATGCCCTATATGATTATCATGGAAATATACACTTGAAACCCATATAATCTTATTAACCAAGGTCAACCTCAATATGTTTGATAAAAAGAAAAGATCATCAACAACAAACAATGATAGGTGGGTGTCTAATGTAGACTTTTAATGTTCTATCGCTCTTTTCTGCTTTAGAATAAGGTTCTGGAATTACCTTGGTCCTTGTCTTATCTGCCTCACAGACGGGGAATTTCCTGAGACCTGGCACTGTGTGTGCAGACATGTTCTAGTACTAACCCCAGGAGAGGCATGAACGTGCCGAGAAGACTCGGGGAGAAGTATGGCCTCTCCCCTGAGAAGGGACAGCAACCCCTAGGCACCCCCCCGCCCCCCACATACCTCCGCACAATGAGGCAAAGTTCCCCATCCCAAGACCTTTGCAAGTTCTTAAAGGGCCCCTATGTGCTGAGGCCTTGAGACCTCAACCAAAGGCCTGGCCTGGTGTGAGCACTGATCATTTTGTCCAGGTAAAGTTTAATGGCCCCTCTGAAGTGAGAATAGTCTCATTTTTCTTATTGTTTCAGCAAGCAAGCATTTACAGAAGCCAATAGCAGGGTGAAAATGTCAAACAGCAGTTTTTCTATAAGATGGATGCTTCAGTGTTTGCTTTATTTTTTCTCAACTTGAACTTCTCACGATGGACGGTATTGGGGGGCTGTGTCGTTTTCAGTGCATCTTGTCCTCAGAGACGGGAGGAACGGCGGGTGCCTCTGGCCGTCAGGCTGTGGAATCTGGCTCGGAGCCGCAGCGGCGGTGCCCACGGGGCATTGTGACGTCATGCCGGAGGCCCGGGGACGCTCTGTCACAATGGTCCTGGGTGACAGCCAGCGGGCCCGGGCCTGCGGCCACTCTCTGCGCTGAGTGCTCAGCAGGAGGCCTCGCTCGCTGGGCGGCGACAGGTCTCGGGATGGGGAACCTGGCCTCGTGGTGCGGAGGTATGTCCGGGGGGGTGACCAGGCGGTGCTGTCCCTTCTCAGGGGCGAGGCCATACTTCTCCCCTCGTCTTCTCGGCACGTTCGTGCCTCTCCTGACAGCTGTCACGCAGAGTTGTAAATGTCTGGTGTCCTGCGATGTTTGGCACCTTCACCGTTTAGAGAGGTATTCTTTGTTTTTTAAAATATATTTTATTGATTTTTTACAGAGAGAAAGGGAGAGGGTTAGAGAGTTAGAAACATCCATGAGAGACATTGATCAGCCGCCTCCTGCACACCCCCTACTGGAGATGTGCCTGCAACCAAGGTACATGCCCTTGACCGGAATCAAACCTGGGACCTTTCAGCCCGCAGGCCGATGCTTTATCCATTGAGCCAAACCCGTTTCGGCTAGAGAGGTATTCATTGGGACAGTACGAATCGTACGATTTTATTTTGTCAAAAACTTATGAAGAGTATGAATTACCGAGGCCTCACTGAACCCAGAACTGTGGCGATGGGTGGGCGAGCACTGCGCACAGGGAAGGGAGATGGACATTAGCCGCCTTATCTGGGTTTCATCCTGGGATGGTGACTGTTTTCAGGGGAATTGGGGCAGGTTGCTTCCATGGCCGTGATCGTTTCTCAATCGTGTCGTTAGAATGCGTGTCCAGGTGTCAGTTGGTGACGTGGAACACGCAGTTCCTTTTCTGCCTTCCGTGTGGTCAAACATTCTTCTGTTACAGAGATACAGTGGTACCTCGAGATACGAGTGCCCTAACATACGAGATTTTTGAGATACGAGCTGTCGAGTGAGCGATTTTTGCTTTGAAATACGAGCAACATTTGAGATAGGAGTCATCGTGCGGATCGGCCGGCTGCACACGACCCACCAGTTTACCGCAACTTGAGTGTCTCATAGTTTCCCATGCCTCAAGGTTATAGAACAAATTAAATTCGTATCTCGAGGTACCACTGTATCTTTATCTTATCATCCAACTTAATTCACCTTCGCAGAGGTAACGATTGTGAAGATGTAGTGTTTGTGTTTGTGTTTACTTAATTACCAACCAACAGCCAGTGTTTCAAACAAGCAATGACAGGTGGAGAAAGAGGCTGTGACATGATGGGGACAGAGAGATAATCACGTAGCTAGAGGGTTAGACACATAATAGAGAAAAGCAGGTAACGTCCACACAGGTGAGAGAAATAAAACTTTATATAAATAGAAAACTCCCTACTGTTTTATATACATGTGTAGCTTTAAGAAAAAAGGGGGTCCCCCTTAAAGATATCCTAAAATAACGCCTGGCTGTTTCCATTCTCATCCTTAAGGTGCTTTTTCTATGGCTGGTGACCTGTCTCATTCTAGAAAAATTCCTATTTGGGCGGAGGAAATAAGACATGGTGATATTGATTCACGGGATTGAGAATTACAAGACTCAGTGAATAGAGCGTCGGCCTGTGGACTGAAAGGTCCCAGGTTCGATTCTGGTCAAGGGCATGTACCTTGGTTGCAGGCACATCCCCAGTAGGGGGTGTACAAGAGGCAGCTGATCCATGTTTCTAACTCTATCCTTTTCCCTTCCTCTCTGTAAGAAATCAATTAAAAAAAAATATTTTAAAAAAAAGGAAAAAAAATTTTAAATAAAAAAATAAATAAATATTGAACTGACAGTGATTCATGCTTTTCCTCTGGTCTTTTACCGGCAAGGTGTCCATCGCTCTGTGTGGCGTGAATGCCTCTCTCACCTTCTCTCCTGGTGGGATTTTCCTACAGGAATGTCTCCAGAAGTGCAAGAAATCCAGTCTGTCCATAAGGATTTCTACTGGCGAACGATCCGGGTCCACCCTCTGGATCAACCCGGAGAAGGTACTGTGGGAATTCCATCAGAAACCTGATGCACTTTTAATAATCGCCACACATTCCATTTCCCACGTGTGAGGAAAAAACATCCATAAGAAGATTTCTCTACTCATACCGTTACTTCTCTTCTTCCTTGCCATCTTTGCCACCCAGGACGACGACCTGGCAGTGGCTCCTCCCTACATGGCACCCAGCCCCCTCCCCACACCCTGGCCCCTGGTCCACGCAGGCGGAGCTCCCTCAGGCACTCCCAGCGAGCAGCCGCCAGCCTGCTGACCGCTGTTCTGTGTTCCCCCAGCTCCGCCCGAGACCTTCCCGGAGGCGCCTCCTCAAGGAAAGGAAGCTGCTGGTCCAGTAAGACCCCCCTCGCTCAGTTCTAGTGCAATGTCGCTCTCCTAGTGTCTCCCTGTTAAGTCCGCTTCAAATATAAGAGCCTGACCAGGTGAGTGTACAAGACGTGCACGCCGCCCTGGATTCTGTGCGTGAGCGCTGGTTGGAAGCTTCCACGGGCTCGTCACCGAGAGAAGGAGACGTCTTGAGTGTCCATAAGGCCACCGAACTGGACGCTTTCAAAGGAGCCCAGCTGGTGTGGCTCAGTGGTTGCGTATCCACTCATCTCCCAGGATGTAGAAGTAAAGCCTCAGGCATGGAGTCAATTTTATTATAAAACTATGCATGCTGGCCGGAGGGTACCAGTCGTACTGGAGCGATTGCTGGTACGATACACACACGTCTAATCACTATGCTGGAACCTGGAGCCAGTCCGCTATTTTTTTTAAAGTATAAGTTTGATTTGGGGGCAGGGAGACTTGTCCTGGATGACCTTCGGTTCTGTTAGGTTTTACAGTCGTCACTCTACTTACATTAGCATCTGATAAGCAAGTGTTTTCTTTCCATCAACCCGATTGTCCACTGAGAACACAGAGGCTCCTGCAGGATGCGGTTTGGATACTGATACTAATATCGGGATGCAGAGCGCCTGTCTGGGTGGTGAGAAAGCGCTGGAGATGAATGGCTGTAATGGTCACACACGAGGTGGATGAACTTAAGGCCACTGAACTGTGCCCTTTAAAACGAGCCCAGCTGGTGTGGCTCAGTGGTTGAGCATTGACTCGCGAACCAAGAGGTCACAGTTCGATTCCTGGCATGGGCACAGGCCCAGGTTACAGGCTCAATCCCCCGTGGGCCCTGAGCAGCCGTGGGGCCCTGAGGACAGGGGTCGAAGGGAACAGAGGAAAAGGACAGAATGCCCTGGCCGGGTGGCTCCGTGGGTTGGAGCGTCAACCCCTACACCAATTGGTTGTGGGTTCGATTCTAGGTCAGGAGCATACCTAGGTTGCAGGTATGATCCCGGTGGGTGGGTGCATACAGGAGGAAACTGATAATCATTTCTCACATCAATGTTTGTCTCCCCTGAATCCCCCTCACAACACACTTTTCTTGCTCTCTCCTTCTTTCTTTCTATAAACATATCCTCAGGCAGAAATTAAAAACTAAATAAATAGCCGAAACCGGTTTGGCTCAGTGGATAGAGCGTTGGTCTGCAGACTGAAAGGTCTCAGGTTCGATTACTGTCAAGGGCATGTATCCTGGTTGCGGGCACATCCCCAGTGGGGGGCGTGTACGTGGCGGCTGATCGATGTCTCTCTCCCATTGATGTTTCTAGCTCTCTATCCCTCTCCCTTCCTCTCTGTGAAAAATCAATAAAATATATTTTAAAAAAATAAAATGAATAAATAAATAAAACATTCCTCTCCTTTGGTTTTAACGTGGTTTATTTTTGGTATCAAGTTTGTAAACCGTCAGGTGCTACGAGCAGAAGATAAATCCGTCCTGGTTTCTTGTTTTGTGTTTTCCCTTGAGAGCTGAACGCTTTTGTGTCCATTTAAAACCTATATGAGATATCCCGCTTTTCAAAGAGAACCTTCCGGAAGGTTTTCATTGACAACCTTCCTGATGAGGGTTCGTGGACGCGTGAAAAGCACAGCACAGACGGGGCTCAGCGAGGGGAACAGGCCATGACCCCGGGACTGGGAGAACCTCTAACGTCTCACACGTCAGCAGTTTCCCAGCTCCGCCTGCCTGCCGGGACCCGCAGTGACCGTGTGTGCAAATCACATTGTCTGCCAATTCCCTCGCATCCCAGTACAAAGGCTGTGTTAATAGTAAGAAGAGGAGCCTGGCAAAGTACAGTCACTTAAGGCTTTCTACAGGATACAAATTAAAGTAAATAGTGTAGCATTGATTTCTAATTCACATTTTATGTATGTGTCATTAAATAACGGTTAACCCTCTTACATTGGAATTCTCTTTAAGAAGTTAAGATTGATCACATAGAAAACATGTTCTGGTAGATGATAGACAAAGAGCTGATTTATTGGCATTTTCTTAACTTACTGACTGGCGGTCACTCAGCACTGGCACCGGTCAGGCCGAAAGGATGGGTTTGGTTTGGGGAAGCCGATGAATGATCCTGGAACTGAAGGACACAGCTCCATGCAATGGCGACTCTGACTCACAATCCGTACGCTGACACGCCTGTGTCTCTCTCACAGACCGTCTATCCTCCCGCGAACTATCTCCCCGCCGAGGAGGCAGTCATCATCATCAAAGTACGACACAAAAATCGCCTCTGGCCAGCTCGTGGGTGCTTCTCCTCACCCCACCTTTTCGTGCGGAGGCATTGAGGAGGTAAGCACGTCCCTGCCCGAGTGAGAACCAGGTCAGGGCTTACGCTACCGGGATGGCCGCTGCGTCCTTGTTTACGCCGAGAACAAACAGTCCCTCCCCGTTCCAGCCACGGTCAGCCTCCGCTCCTGGTCCCAGGTGAAGCGTGCAGAGACACAGCGGGCACTCGTGGGAGGTCTATATGTGTGATGTTTACACACAGGACGATGCTGAGGAACACGGGGTTTGGGTCAGGCTGCCGGGATCCAGTCCTGGCTCTGTGACTTCATCACACCGTGACCATCAGCTTATTTCTTGACTGTGTATAAAATGACCATGAAATGTGCACCTGTTTTATGAGGTTACTAGAGGCCCCGTGCATGAATTTGTGCACCAGTGGGGTCCTTCAGCCTGGCTTGCAGGGATCAGGCCAAAATCGGCTCTCCAACATCCCCAGAGGGGTCCCAGATTGTGAGAGGGTGCAGGGCAGGCCAAGGGACCCCATCGGCACACAATCGGGGCCAAGGACAGACCGTGGGAGGGCTCCGGGGTGCACTTGGCTTCCAGTGATGACAATAATGGAAATGGAGAGCCAGGGTTGGGGAACCTTGTAGTGTCCTGGAACTGGGAATCAACAGTGAAGTGATGTCAGGCTCGTGGGAGCAGCCCCTTCACACACCCTCCTCCTCTTGACAGACAGATTTTAGAAACTCACCCACCTGGATAGCGTGGCAGTGATGGCTATGATTTAACACAGTGGTTCTCAACCGTTTTTAATGCTGTGACCTTTTAATACAGTTCCTCATGTGGTGGTGACCCCCAATTTTAAAATTATTTTCGTTGCTACTTCATAACTGTAATTTTGCTACTGTTAATGAATCATAATGTAAATATCTGTGTTTTCTGATGGTCTTAGGCTCTACAGCAGTGGTTCTCAACTTGAGACCCACAGGTTGAAAACTGCTAGCAAGGTTGCCTAAGACTATCGGAAAACAGATATTTACATTATGATTCCTAACAGTAGCAAAATTACAGTTATGAAGTAGCAACGAAAATAATTTTATGATTGGGGATCACCACCACATGAGGAACTGTATTAAAACGTCACAGCATTAAAAAAAGGTTGAGAACCACTGATTTAACGGAATACATTTCTCCCATTTTCTAAAACTGTGCTTTCCTTTCCTTTTGCAGGGGGCAGTGCTCGGGGTGCAATTCTTGATGTGTGGTTGGCCTCATTCACATGATGCCAGAGCTCATCTATGAAGCAGGAGATTACCTGGCTGCCAGGGGCTGTCCTCGGGGCATCTGTGGTGTGAACTACCTGTACCTGGCCATCACCACATCTCGATGTCTGTCCTGGGTGTCCTGGGACATTTCATGGTCACTAAACCCAGTCCTGCTGCGTGAGTGAGTAATGAGCAATGACTTGCAAGACATTGAATAACAGGGCTCAAGCCATCAACGTAGAGGAGGAGGAATTCAAGTGCTGAGGTTACTTCTACGCACATGTATGCTCAGGGTCCATAATACATCTATGTAACATGGAAGGCGCCTTCAGAGGCTTGCCTGCTCTGAAATCGCCCTCCGCGTGCCTCATGCTGTGTGTGTTTCCTGGTAGGTCATGGTGCGGAGCTGCTTCTTGGGCAAGGACACGTTTCAGGCGAAGGCCTCCTGCCTCATGTGTGTCACCTGACCCACTGGCCATGCTCCTCTCGGAGATGCCGAGCTGCGTCCTTACACAGGCAAGCCCCATCCCTGTAGCTCCCCCTTCGTGTTTACATTCTGAGGCGTGTTTGTACCAGGCGGTGCAACCTTTATGAGTTAGGAACTCATTTCTTTTTTAAAAATATATATATATTTTAGTTAATTTCAGAAAGGAAGGGAGAGAGAGAAAGAAGAGGGAAAGATGGAAACATCAATGATGAGAGACAATCATAGATAGACTTCCTGTATGTCTCCTACTTGGGATCGAACCCACAACCCGAGCATGTGCCCTTGACCGGAATCGAACTCGGGACCCTTCGGTCTGCAGGCTGATGCTCAATCCACTGAGCCAAACGGGCTGGACAGAACTCATTTCTTAGGAACAGAGAAACAGAACGTCAAGGGGAAGGAGCAGGTCACACTGAGGTTCAGGGGCAGGGATTCTGGCCCACCTGGTGCTCTGTTCACGTGGAACTTTCATGCCTCTGCATGACTCTTGCCGATGTGTGAGTCTCTGTGTGTGCCCTGTTTTGCTGAGGGTTTGCATTTCAGAAAGCCTTAGGATCAACAAGAGGACTTTTAGATCATGAACCTGAACTGGGCAGATGGGAGTGAAGGGAGGTGGGGTGGCAGTTTGGTGACGTCCTGGACCGCGGCGGTCTTCTGAGATACACTGTCACTGCCTTGTCACTCAGAGGCATGTCTATCATCGCAACACGTGTCACTGCCTTCAAGTCATGCGGCTTCGAGTACCTCCACTTGGGCATCCGCTGAGAGGAAGCTCTTGCGTTGAAACCGTTCTTTTAAAAAAAAAATCATCCTTTTTCTTTAGGATGAAGAACGAAGGCAGTAGAAGCTTAATTAGCTCGTCGCTGCTGCTGATTATTTGGGGAGAAAGCCATTAGGTTCCACTGAGCCCACACGAGGTTTTTCTCAAGTGGGCGCTGTAGCGGGAAAACGTGGTTGCAACATCGCTTGCAGAAGGAAAGGAGGCGCAGATGGTCAGCCAACAGGAAGCGACTCCAGAAATGAGTGTCTACACTTAACTGAAAATTGCACCCCGGAGCATGCAATTCTTCTCCAGGCCTAGCTCAACCGTGGTCTGTGGAAAAGGATTCGAAGAGAATCTTTAGAGAATGGTAAGTGGACGGGCGTAGTGTTCTGGATGGTTCTTTATCAAATGAACAAATGATGCTTTTTTAACAGCCTCTGATGGGGGGCGGAATGCAAACAGGAGCCTGCTGCTCTCCTCTTGCCCCCCTCCCATTCTCCTTGGCACGCTCAGGGAGTGGGGTCAGCAGCCCCCCCGCCCCGCACCCCACCCCTGCTCCAGGCCTTTAACGCCCTATTGATTGTGTCCAATGCATTCAGGTTCTTGGCTTGATCTCTTCCCACCCAACCACCCGCCCCCGGCCTCCCCTCTGAGATCCCAGGCTTTCTCTCATGTATCTTGCCACACATGTGTCCATTGTACGTTCTGTAAAACAATTAAATGGCTCTGCCATTTCTTCCTACTCTTATCCTAATTTCTATTTCATTACTTTCTTTTTTCTTTGGTGTACTGTCCTATTGACATTATTAAGGTTTTACTTTTACTTAAACAGGGTGTTTACGTCAGTAATGTTCCGCTGTTCCCATGTGGATGTGAATAAGGCCGCACGTCTCTCAGTGTGATGTTTCTTGCTAGTTCTCGCAGTTTTCATTTGCACAATTGCTACCACCACTTATTACCATGGTCTGGTTTTAATTATGACTTTACGGACGTTTGAGTTTACAAGCATGTTCTCTTAAGTTTCCTACCGCTGCAGGCGATGGCTTTGTGAAGGAGTCTTTTTGTATTCTGGGCCCTTCTCTGTGTGGGACAGGTTGGAAGATTTTGGATGGTCGGGGAAAGGGTTCATATCCATGCAGGGGCATTAGATGTGGTCACTTTCCTGTTCGTTGGGGTTGACCGATGCTTTCCTACCTGGTTTGGCTCAGTGGATAGAGCATCAGCCTGCAGACTGAAGGGTCCCAGGTTCGATTGTGGTCAAGGGCATATGCCTAGGTTGTGGGCTCGGTCCCCAGTAGGGGGCGTGCAGGAGGCAGCCAATCAATGATTCCTATCTCACTGATTTTTCTCTCTCCCTCTCCCTTCCTGTCTGAAATCAGTAAAAAACAACAACAACACTACAGTGAGAAGGTAGGGGAGGGTTAGGGGGTAAGAGATCAACCAAAGGACTTGTATGCATGCATATGAGTACAACCAACAGACACAAAACACTGGGGGTGGGGGCAAGTGCCAGGGGGTAGGGGAGGCCTGTGGGGGAGGTTAGTGGAGGGGGTGGGGGGATGAAGAAGACATATGTACTACTATTTGTAATACCTTAAAGGACAAAATTAAATTCAAAAAATTTGCTTAGTATTTATTTTCTTCATAATAGAAGTCCCTCTGAAGTCTCCTAATCAAAGGGTCTTTCAAAAATGCTTGAAATACATTAGGTTTTTATTGGATAATATCTCAATAAGTGGATGTCCATCTCTCTTTTTTTTTTTAAATAAAGATGTTGGGTTTTTCAAAATATATATTTCTTAATTGATATCTGAGAGGAAAGGAGAGGGGAAATATAGAAACATCAATGATAAGAATCATTGACCTGCTGAAACCGGTTTGGCTCAGTGGATAGAGAGTTGGGCTGCGGACTGATAGGTCCCAGGTTCGATTCTGGTCAAGGGCATGATGTATCCTGGTTGCGGGCACATCCCCAGTAAGGGGTGTGCAGGAGGCGGCTGATAGATGTCTCTCTCTCATCGATATTTCTAGCTCTCTATCCCTCTCCCTTCCTTTCTGTAAAAAAAAAAATCAATAAAATATATTTTAAAAAGAAGAAGGAAGAACATAATATGCATAGGACAATAGTTTGGTGAAGGCTAAGGGAGAAGGTGGGGGCACTGGGTGGAGATGTAAAAAGGGGGGAAAAAAAGAGGAACAGCTGCAATATCAATATTAAAATTAAAAAAAAAAAAAAGGCCAGGGCCAGTATTCAAACCCCAGCTGCTCTCTATTCTTCAGTTCTCGACAGACCATTCAAAGGGGTGTGTGTGTGTTTGGGGGTGGGAGGGGGTGATGGGAGGAAAACAAATAAAGAAAAACAAGTAGAGATACTGGCATCACAATCCAAACAAAAAGATCAAAGACAGAAAAAGCAAAAATAAATCGGAGAAGGGCGACGGGCGAGCGGAAAGCCGTATGTGAGACTCCCCGGGGCCGGGGACCGGGCTCTGGCCGCCGCCGGGCACACCGAGAGGACCACACCTCCCAGGGCCTAGAGCGGCCGCGGCGCCGCGGGGAGGCGGGGCGACGGCGGCTTCCGGTTCCGGGGCAAAGGCCCCACGTGTGCCGACCCTCCTGGCCCCGCGCGACTCGGATCCGGTGGCGGCGGCCGCTCGGGCCGGGAGTGGGTGGGGGACGAGCCGGCGGCCGGGCCGGGGAGGAGCCCCCCGCGAGCTGTCGGAGCCGTGAGTGCTGGCGGGCCGGGCCGGGCTGGGCCGGGCCGGGCCGGGCTGAGCGGGGCCGCGCAGGGCGGGGACGAGGGGGAGGGCGCAGACCCCGCCCCCGACCCCGGGAGCCGGTGCGGTCCTGGGGCGAGGGCGGCGGCGGGAGGCGGCGTCGTGGCCCCGCCGCGCGTCCCGGGGGCCCGAGCTGGACGCTGCGGGCCGCGGGGGGCGCCCCAGGCGTGTCCTCCTCCCGGCCCCGCGCCCCCGAGCCGAGGCCTGCGGGGGGAGAGCCGCTCGCGCCCATCGCTTCCGCGCTGCCCCCGGCGGCGGACCGAGGGGGGAGTGGTCTGGGCCCGGCGGCTCCTTAAGCTGCGTCTTCTCGCCCCGCCTCGCAGGTGGCTCCGGGGTCTCCCCCGCCTTGTCCCGGCCTGGACGGACAGACAGACTCCCGTCTCTTGCCACCCCTACAGAGACACCCACCGGCGGCGGTCACCGTATAGGCCTCGCACAGTCTGGCTCGGGCTTTCCCGGTGGCTGACCCCGAGCTGACCGACCGCGGCAGCTTTCTCCTCCTCCTGCCCACTTTCCCGAGGGCCCGATGGGCAGGCAACTTCTTACCAGCCCCCTGGGCAGGAGGGTGCGGGCCTCTGCTTTGTGTCTGGCTGCACCTAAAAGTTTGTTAGAGAAGTGTGCCGTGGAGACGCTTCTCGCAAAGGTGGCAGCCCACTTTTTGTCATTTTTCTGGGCGTCGTATGTTCTTGGCTCCTAGGCGCTCTGATCATCCGTCTGCCTTGGTTCCAGCTTTTCCACCATCACCGTGGTCCTGGGGAGCAGTGTCTCTCTCCTCCACCACCTCTCCCCAGGGTCCCTCTTGCAGGCAAGGCGTAGCGGCTGGTGCTTTTTCTCTGTCCCCACATTTTCTCCACCCCGCCCCCCTCCAATCAGAAAGCCACAAGGAAAGCTAGTGGAGATCCTCCTCCCTCTCTCCTCCCAGCCTCTCCTCCAAGCCACCACCCCCACGCATGGGCCTTGAGATCCAGAAAGCCACATCAGAAAGGTGGTGGGGGGCCGTGGGAGGAGGCCCGTGGCCTGGAAGCGGGACAGCAGAGCAGTTGAGGGGGGCGGTGCAGCCCTGGATCTGGGGTAAACTTGCTGCTCTTACTAGGTAGCACAAGGAGGGGCAGGTTTGGAGGAAAGGAAGGGAATTTTTCCTCCCGGGACTCGTCATCTTCACCCCTTTCTCCGCCGCTGTACCCCCTTTGCTCTCTTTGTGTACATTCTATGGCAGGAGACATTTCAAGGGCACGGCAAGGCTTGCTAGGATGTGAGGGGCTCTTGGGCGTTGTTGCAAAGGACACAGGTGGTTTTCCCATTTAATTTGGCACCAGCGGAAACGGGACGGCACTAGTCTCTTTCTACTTTTGCACCCCCTCCACGCCCCCCCCCCCCTTTAAATTTGGCCTTCCCTGGAAACGTGGGATCCTTTCTGCTGGAACCTCACATTTACTGCCTTTGCCTCAGGTACGGGTTCTCCAGTGTCTGCAGCTTAAGTGCCCGCAGGGCTGTGAAACAGATGGGTGGGGCCAGCCCCATAGTGGCTGTCGAGAGGCCTGGGCTGGCGCTTGAGAATTTCGGGGGTCTGACAAGTTTTGAGGTGCTGGTGGTGCTGCTGGTCTAGGTTTCTGAGGCTGAGAACCGCGGCCTTTGGCCAGACTTCTTCACATAAAGCTCGCAGTGGTTTGGAGATCAAAAGACCCGCGTACAGAGTACTTCTGTGCTGGAAACCAATAATAAGAGCGTGTGTGGGTCATTGAACCACAGGGGTCTGAATCCTTTCATTTGTAGAATTAAGAAAGCGTACTTAGCCAAGACCGCTTTGGCTCAGTGGATAGAGTGTCGGCTTGCAGACTGAAAGGTCCCAGGTTCAATTCCGGTCAAGGGCATGTACCTTGCTTGCGGGCACATCTCCACTGTGGGGCGTGCAGGAGGCGGCTGACCGATGTCTCTCTCTCATCGATGTTTCTGACTTTCTATCTCTCTTCCTTATTCTCTGTAAAAAATCAATTAAAAAAAAAAAAAAGAGAAAGTGTACTTGAAAAACAAAAAAACTCCGAATGCCACCTTATCGTTATAATAAATTGAAAATGAAATTCTTAAAAGTTTTCCCCTTAATTTTCTTATTTCTCTTGACAGGTGCTTCTCTTTTGATCATATAGCTTATACTCATAAAATAGGTTTTTGCTGTGAATCCCTAGTTTATAAAGTCCCTGATATTTCTTAACTATATATTAAACTCTGTAAGGTCAGAACTTATGCTTTTTTTTTCATCTTTCTCTGCCTAGCACCCTGGGTGGTGAGATACTTGGAATGAGCTCACCCCCAGCCCTCCTTGAAGAAGTTTTTCTCTACCAATTCTGTGTCACATAGTAAAACAATATATGGCTATTACAGCTGATTCCCCCAAAGATTGTAATAAACGCTAATGCCAAGTGCCTGTAGTTGTCCCTGTGAGTGCTTTATTACCCAGAATCCCTGGCGTCCCTGATTCTTAACGTGCTTCTATACTCAAGTTGGAAGAAAAAAAAATAGCTTAATTAAATTCACACATTTATTGAGCACCTTTTCTTCCAAATATCTGGTAAAATGTTAGGCTCTGGAACTAGGAAAGTGAGTAAGGAGGTCTTTGCGCTCAGGGGCAGGGCTCACAGTGGGAGATAAAGATGCTAAACTGCCCACAGCGAGAAAGGCTTCCTAGGATTACTTCCACTTTGGACCGTGCTTTAGTCTGCGGTGGAAACCTAACACTTCTCAGATTGCTCTGGTCCAGCAAGCCAGGGCCCCATCCTTTAGCATCTCCGAGGCTGGGGAGCCCTGGGAAAGCCAGAAGGAGGTCATCTGGGATAGAGCAGGGAGCGCCCGGACTAGAGTATTAATTACAAAACTAGAAACCTAGTTAATGACTTCGGAATCGACTGTTCTGAATTACCCATATTTACGACACCTCAGGTCAGGCTGTATTTATAATATCCCGTGATCTTTTATTAAGTAATGTGTGATTGGCATTGACCATGTTCGTTGTAGTCATTCATTGGATACAGCTAGTGTAACTGGCTGCCAAATGAAAACTCTGCTGTTATCAGGATGGGAGTCAGGTTTGCTGACTGCCCTTTTTCTACGTCAGATTAGTTTGGGTTCTGTTTTAACCTGGGGCATATAGGTGCTGCTTTTATGTAGGTCATTAACCATCTCTAAGGTTAATCTTTGTGTTGGAGATTAACCACTATGATCATGATGGCCTCTTAAAATCTATATTTGTCCTCTAGCCTGCCTCAAGTCTGTGTGAATTCCTTTCACCATCCTAAGCTGATGCATTAGGGCTCAAGTACTCAATAAAGCCATATATCCTTGTTCCTCAAAACACCTTCCTTATCACCAGCCAAGAGCTGGATAGTTTCTCAAAAGATAACCCAGCCAAAACCGGTTTGGCTCAGTGGATAGAATGTCACGCTGCGGACTGAAAGGTCCCAGGTTCGATTCCGGTCAAGGGCATGTACCTTGGTTGTGGGCACATCTCCAGTAGGGAGCGTGCAGGAGGCGGATGATCGATGTCTCTCTCTCATCAATGTTGCTAGTTCTCTATCCCTCTCCCTACCTCTCTATAAAAAATCAATAAAAAAAATTTTTTTTAAAAAGATGACCCAGCTCTCTGCTTTTAGGTAAAAAATCCTCCCCATCTTCAGGATGAGTTGATGTGACTTGTCCAAGGTGACACATGTTTAGGAGGTAGTCACAGATCATCTTAACTCCAAAGGCAGAACTGCCCACTGTTCAGCCTCCTGGGTCTTTAGTACATATCTATGGGACACATTTTAAATTAAAAAAAGAAAAATGAAGTGAATTATAATGATTTTAGAGCTTTATTTTACATTTTTCATGTTTACATTTACTCTCAGTGACATTTAAAATATATATATATATATTTATTGATTTCAGAGAGGAAGGGAGAGAGAGAGAGAGTAACATCAGTGATGAGAGAGAATCATTGATGGGCTGCCTCCTGCACACCCCACACTGGGGATCAAGCCTGAAACCCGGGCATGTGCGTTTCACCAGGAATTGAACCGAGATCTCCTGGTTCACAGGTTGATGCTCACCCACTGAGCCATGCCAAGTGGGCTGTGACATTTTATGCCCATTGTGCACTTTGATCCTAACCACAAAGTCTACAGATTCAGGTGGAAGGTATTTATATCTCAGCCTCCCTGGCTTTGCTGTCCCACCACCGCCTACCTGCCCTCTTTCTCCTCCCTGTCTTCCCCTTCTCTACACCTAACTCTGTTTCTTTGAAACCATTGAGCCACTTCTCTCCGTGCTACTCAGATATTTCATGTTGAATCTACTGAAGAAGGAAAAAAATTTAAGTGGCAAAATAGTTTTTAAATAGAGTTTGAGCTCGATGTGTTCAAAAGCCAAAAGTCAGTGAATTCGTTTTCTTTTATTTCTTTTGCCTTCTGCGTTAAGTTTTTGAGGGACTTCTTGGGTATACTAACTGCTCGCCTCCTATTGCCTCCTCCCAGTTACAGGGAGAGAAGGGGACTATGATACTGATCCGCAGGAGCGTTGCTAGTATGATCTGGGAGGATTGCATGTAACTGCTTATTAGAGTTTATTTCCATCCTGCCTGTCAGATTCCACCTTGGAAAAGAGTCCTATTTGATCCTAGCTCTGTGCCCCAGCTCTTCCACCGCCTTGGGGAAGGGTCCTATTTGATGTTCAGCAAGGACTCCTCTGATTTAACACTTCACAGACCAAGACTTTTCCTGTACATTTTAATCTTTTTGTAATTTCGATGAAATAAAAGACTGTTTGCTTAACATTTAAATCGTGCCTTCTTCCCAAAAGGATTAACAGCAAGTTGGAAAAAGAGAAAAATACATATTGGGCATCTGCCCTATGCCAGGCTGTATGTTGAGTGGCTCTGTGTGTTTACTTCACTTCCTCTTTAGGACAGCCATCTGAGGTGGTGTGAGCCACTTTTTGAAGATGAGACTTAGGCAGTGTCACATGGCTAATAAGTGAGGAGAGGGACCCAGCAAAGGGCTCCAAAGCCCCTAATTTTATATGGAAAGCATGGAGAAACATTTTGTGGATATGACAGTTAACAGCACAAAAGAGTCTTTGCAGTAGGAGAATCTTGCTGGGCTAATCTTTTGTTTTAAAGAACAATACAGCATTGGAAAGGGCAGTTAACAATTTTTGTTAGTTGATTTCTATTCTATGGGAAAGAAGATCTGTTGCAATGACCCAGTAGGCAGTCACATTCAAATTTCAAGGTTGTGGATCTGAATTAAGACAAGAATGGAGACTGGAAGAGATAGCGATGTTTGCTACATAGAATCACTTGAACCTTTCTGGCCACTGTTTTCTTCTGAAAAGTATTTGCTTCTAAGTAGGTCACTCTCTCTCTCCTTGAGACCTTGTCATTTAGGCTCCAGAGTGACCCCCGCAAATAGTAATATTTTAAGGTGGAGAAGCAGGAACCCTCCCATTGCCTGCGGTTCCCATTGTCAGTAGAATTCTATAGGGTCTTCACGGGCTGTGACGCTTCAGATAAGAAGCAGAGAAGCTGCACCAAGATTGGAGGAAGGTCTCAGCTTTTCCACATCCCTCCCCCAATTCTGCCTCGTAGAAATACACTCTCTTGACCAGCTCTGGGACCGAGGCTGGTGAAACACCTCTGCATACATCATTTCAGAACCTTCTGGAACCAAGTTTTTCACTCTTCCTGGCCTGGCTTCCCATTCTCTCTGTGTGATCCTTTCGTTTGGTTTTTAGCTGTCATTGTGGAACCCTTCCAAGGACAGACATTGAATGGAAAGGTGTTAGAATAGCGAGGGCAGCAAATTTGCAAGAGAGACTTACACTGTAGTACACCCCGTGAATTAAAGAATCAAACAGTGTCCCCGTTCTAGCTCTGATACTGATGCCTGACAATTGCAAGCACATTTTAGTTCATAAACTCACCTGGATCTCAGCTAATCTGTGTGTGAGGAGAGCAGTTACTGCAGAGGGCTTTACCCATGACAAGGGCCCTTGTGTGTGTTATCCCATGACACCCTTGCTGGGCCTTTCATCTCTGGGTACCTAGTCTGGTGCTCTTTCCACAGCACTGCCCGCCCCCTGTTCCTTCCCGTCTCTTGCCCCATCAAGGACTCCCCTTCCTCCCTCCACTCTGCGGCTGGGGATCTCCATTTCTCAGGCTCCAGTGTAAACACAAACAAGCATTGGAAATCTCATTTCACGATTCTGAAGGGCATTTTAAAATGGCAGTTTTTTAATATATATATATTTGTTGATTTCAGAGAGGAAGAGAAAGATAGAAATATCAACGATGAGAAACGGGGATTGCCTCCCTCCTGTATGCTCCCTCTTGGGGATCTGGCCCCAAACCCCAAGCATATGCCCTGACCCAGAATTGAACCGTGACCTCCTGGTTCATAGGTTGATGCTCAGCCTCTGAGCCACACCCGCCGAGCTAAAAATGGCAATTTTTATGAGGTGTTGTTACATTTTTTTCCTTTGGAAAGCCAAGTCTTGTGAGAACAGAACCCTTTTCATAGTAGGGAATCTCTTGTAGCGAGTACAACATGAAAACAATGAGGGTTCCTAGTCTGCTTCGCCTTGCAAGATTTGGGGTTGCGAGGGGCGGGTGTTGGAAGTTTTGTCTGGATCGGTAGTCATTATTGTAATGTCATTAAATTACTGTATGTCTGGCTTTGTGCTTATTAAAGTTTATGTAAATCCTCAAAGTAAAACGATTTCTTTTTCCAAATGCACAACTTGGTGTGACTTGCTTTTGGCCTGTCCCAGGGCAGCCTGCAGACTCCTTGTACCGAGTTCGGTCACGTTAGGAACCACTGAGAGTGTTGGGTTTATTCACCGTCCAAGCAGTAAAACCATCTTCCGCGCTCGTTCCTTGTCTAGCACGTGGTTTGCCGGATAAATGAATAAGAATTACTAAGACACTGCCCGTCCTTCCAGAGAAAGACTTAAAAGACCGGAATGTTCTGTGTGTGAGTGCCTGTTGCATGATGGGCAGTGAGCTGGGTGCCTTCTGTCCCTGTCCTCAGAGCTTGCAGCCTGGTGAGTTCCACAGCAAGATGAACAGTTCTTCCCACACAGGAAGTAGCTAAGTGTGCTGGGATAGGGGCAGGGCAAGTTCCGGTGGGAGTGGTCTGACGGTCCGGAAGGCATCCTGGGAAAATTGCAGCCGACGGATGAGTTAACCACCTGGGGTAGTAGGAAAGGGCTTTCCTACTACAGCATCATGTGATCCTAGTGAGGGCAAAGGAAAGAGACACTACAGTGAAGCAGTGACATTCAGTGGGAGTGGCGATCGTGGGCAAAGAGAAGTACGTAGGGGTCAGATCGTGAAGGGCTTTGAGAATCAAGTATGTTTACATTTTATTCTGTGGACAGTGTGAAGCCATTGGCTGATTTTTTGTTAGAAAGTTCACCACTCAGACCTTCCTGCAATATTGCAGGTGCAGCTAATGTCGAGGGGGCTCCTGCCCATTCCATTCCTGCACCCCTTTGCCCCACCTCACAAAAAAAAACAAACAAAAAAACGTAGAGGTTAAATGTTTAGGTTCTAGAAATAAAAACTAGAAGAGTAAGTGCAAGCTAACTCCACCACAGCCCAAGGACATTTGAAACCAAAATAAAGGCTTCTGGAGTTTGAGGTTCTAAAATATGTGCTCCAACAAGGAGACTTGAACTGGGGAACCGGTAGGGGTGGGGGAGGAACATAGAATTGAATCTCTTAGCCTGGAGTGTTGAAGAGCTAGCTGTCCCTTCCTGAAAATCTGTCAAATGATCAATCAAAAGGGCAAGGAAGTAGGCCTCCATAACCTTCAGCAGGACAAAAGTCATAGGCATTGGCCCAAATAATACCAGCTTAACTCAGAAACACTGAGAAATTAACATCAGAACTGATCGAAGATCATTGAAATCATTCATTTTTAGGTAGAAGAAAATGAAATTCTATTCAAAGAGCTCACTTTTATAACCTAGGGCTGTCTAAACTGCGAACATAAAATTCATTCATTGAGGATGGGCTACAGCATTTTAGGCATTTCATACCGCCTGAGAAAATAAATCATGAGATAGAGATTGCAGATTGAATAAGTAGGGAAATTTGCATATGAAGATCTAGAGATATGGGTCTCTAAAACAAACTGAAAGTATATAGTAAATATTTTAGGATAACGGAAAAATAAGCATGAAGATCAATGTGATATAGATCATAAAAATGAATGATATGGTTACTAAAATTAAACTAATTGGATGGGCAATAGCACATTAGACATAGCTGTTAAGGGTGGAGTGATAATTTTGAAGGTGGATCTGAGGCAGTTCGGTTCAAGCACAAAAGACTGAAAATTTTCTCAGGTTATATGTGGGGATTGCAACTTGGTCTGGAAGGGGCAAGGCCAGTTAGGGACAACCAGGACAGCAGGGGAGGGCAGTTAGGGATGGTAAAACTTGAGCCACAGTGTTAATTCAACATTTGAGTGCCTGTCACTTGCCAGTGAGGTGTAGGAGCTGATGATGTAATTTTTTTTAAGGATTCTATTAGTGCCTCTTTGTGGGGTCCAATGGCTCCACCAGGGGACTGGCAGAGGAGGTGAAATGGATGAATTTGAAAGACGTTTAGAAGGTAGAATTAACAAGATTGGGTGAATAAAAAAGAGAGTAGAAACATAATGGAGAAAAAAAGACTGATTCTTCCTGTACAATTGAGAAGAAAACTTCAAAGTGGCCGTGTATTCATTTAAATGCATTTTTATTGTGCGCTTCATTATAGGTATTGGATATTGATGAAAAGCATAGCCCCTAACTTTAAGGTGTTTCACAGAAAAGATAAAAAGTGGCTGTTTGATATGACAGAGACTGTGACAGAGATGTGCGCAGGTTGCTATGGAAGCACATAATTTCTAAGCATGTCCTAAGGATGGGGAAATGGGATCAAAGTAAACACCTCAGAGGACGTGAAGCCTGAGCTGCGTCCTGAAAGATAAAGTCTAAGCTAATGAGGGGCAGAGACTCGGAAGGAACAGCATGTTCCTAAGCCAGAGAACTTAGGGCTTTTGTGTGATTTGCATGCACACACACACGTGTATTTGTGTTTGAAAGGGTTGGAGAGGGGGGCAAAGGAAATAAGATGAAGGTTCATCCTAATCCCATATAATAATCCTGCATAATAAAGAGGTGATATGCAAATTGACCACCACTCCAACACAAGGTGGCCATCCCCATGTGGTCAAAGATGGCTGCCCCCATGTGGACACAAGATGGCCAGCAGGGAAGGGCAGTTGGGGCGATCAGGCCTGCAAGGGAAGGCTAATTTAGGGTTGAGCGGGTCGATAGAGGAGGGCAGTTGGGGGTGACCAGGCATGCATGGGAGGAAAGTTGCGGGGGACCCAGGCCTGCAGGGGAGGGCAGTTAGAGACTTCCAGGCCGGTAGGGGAGGGCAGTTAGGGGTGACTAAGCCTGCAGGGGAGGGAAGTTGGGAGGGACAAGGCCTGCAGGGGAGAACAGTTAGAGGCAACCAGGCTGGCAGGGGAAGGCAGATAAGGGCAATCAGGCCGGTAGGGGAGGGCAGTTAGGGGAGACCGGGCCAGCAGGAAAGGGCAATTAGGGGTGAATGGACCAGCAGGGGAGGGCAGTTGGGTGCAACCAAGCCTGCAGGAGAGGGCAGTTAAGGGCGACCAGGACTGCCGGGGACGGCAGTTGGAGGCAACTAGGCTGGCAGGGGAGGGCAGTTGGGGTGACCAGGCTGGCATGGAAGGGAAATTAGGAGCAATTGAGCCAGCAGGGGAGCGGTTAGGCATCAATCAGGCTGGCAGGGAAGTGGTTAGGGGGTGATCAGGCTGGCAGGCAGAAGCGGTTAGGGACAGTCAGGAAGGCAGGCAGGCGAGCCGTTGGGAGCCAGCAGTCCTGGATTGTGAGAGGGATGTCCCGACTACTCGTTTTGGCCCAATCCTGGCCAGTGGGATTGGGCCTAAATGGGCAATTGGACCTCCCAGATTGGAGAGGGTGCGGGCCCATTTAGGTCAATTTGCATATCACCTCTTTATTATATAGGAGGGACACAGACATACACACACACCATGCATGAATTTTGTGCACTGGGCCTATAGTATATGATATTTGGAAGTCTATACTTCACTTACAAGACAGGATTTATTGAGGGCCTTAAATAGGAATCATATTTAAGAGTACTTAAGAGTACTCTTGTGACTGGTGACTTGAAGGTAGACTTAGAGACAGCTCACATTTGAAGCCAGTTTCAGTACAGATGAGAACAGATAAGGATCCTACCCTGCAGGCCATGGGGATGGAGAAGAGGGACCTGTCATGCAGCATTGGGGGTGGGGTATGGGCGTTCCATGCGGAAGGCACTGCCTTCACCCGGGCCTGGAGGCCTGGAAAGACACCCTGTGGGAGGGAGAGGGGCAGTGCATTTGTTAAAAGCAGGTGAGGCGGAGGAAAGGGTAGGATGAAAAGTGTAAACATAGATTGAGGGCTGATTATGATTATATTCCGAGGATTTTGGAACTGATCTTGCTAACAGTAAGAAATCATCATCATTATTATTTATCCTCATCCGAGGATATGTGGGATTTTTTTATTGATGAGAGAGAGAGAGAGAGAGAGAGAGAGAGAGAGAGAGAGAGAGAGAGAAAGAGAGAGAGAAACATCAAGTACTTCACAGGTACTAATACATTTAATCCTCATAGTGCCTATTAGATGAATACCATTATGACCTCTGTTCTATGAATGGGGGGCAGGCATAAGGAGAATAAGGACTTGCCCATGGCCTTATACTTCAGGGAACAATAGAGCCGGGATTCACATCCTGGCAGCCTACTCCAAGGCTCTCATTCTTAACCTTACACACCTTCCGTGTTTCAACCAAGATGCCCATCCAGACCACCTTCAGCGCTTCTAAAGATACAGTTGCCTAGGTTGGCTGAATCAGAATGTTCAGAAAAATTATGAGAGAGACTGTTTGCAAAGCTTCGTAGGTGATTCTGTTGCCTTTTGCTCACGGTAGAGCGCTGCTGGCACCCAGTTAGGTTATGAAGAGTGAGGGCCCACACTACTGCAGTCTCTGGGCAGGAAGAGGAGGAAGCAGGTTCAGGGGGGAGGAGGTAGAATCGTTTAATGAGCTGTAAGCAATGAGGAAGAATTAGCGCTGAATCCAAGGACTACAAAGTTGAATCTTAACTAGGGATGATCCAGCCTAGACAGGGTTCCAGGAAGAGGGCGTGTTAGGAGTAAGACTGATGAATGAAATCCGTTTGAATGCTTGGGTGTGAGTGTCTGTAGGTCTTCCAACTAAAGATGTCTTAAAAGAGAAAAAGTTGCTTTTGGGGGTGCCTATGTGCCAGCCACTGTACGTGGCTTTCTTCACTGTTAACTCACCCAGTCCTCCCCTTAAATCTCTGAGTTTCCATTTTAGAGAAGAAATGAATACTGGGTATGATTCAGTTCAGAATGAACTTCGATAAGGCCTTCTCTTTCTATTTCAGTCCTGTCAATGTATTCCTTCTGAGAATGTACATTCTAGTATATATGTAAATGTGTTTGTACAGGACACACCTTGGTCAGTACCACAGTTTTTAGCAGGAAATTCTGAGGATCCTTGCTGAATAGGATACTCATTTAAGTAGAAATGCAGTATTTTTCTATGGGGTGTGAACTCTGCCCAGGAAAAGAAATGGGGAACATACATGTTCAACACACATCGTCTGGTCCAACTAGATTTGTTTACAGATTCGGGGAAAGAGATTTAATAGCTTGAGGAAGTGTTATATGTGCAAGATTATGATTAAACTGCTGTTCCTGTGTATAAGTCTGTGCTTACACTGTCTGTCTCTACTTCTCTACCCCAGGTTCCTTGGGAGAAACTCGAGGTGCCCAGGCTGCGACTGGGGGGTAATGACAGTGTGAGACCCGCCCAGAGGCAGAAAATGGCCACGGCCTTGGAAGCAGAGGACCAGGATCTTTGGGAAGAAGAGGGGATCCTGCTGGTGAAGTTGGAAGATGATTTCGCCTGTAGGCCAGAATCTGTCTTGCAGAGGGACGACCCCGTGTTTGAGACCTCACACCAGAACTTCCGGCGCTTTCGCTACCAGGAAGCGGCCAGCCCTCGGGAGGCTCTCATTCGACTCCGAGAACTCTGTCGCCAGTGGCTGAGGCCGGAGAGGCGCACGAAGGAGCAGATCCTCGAGCTGCTCGTGCTGGAGCAGTTCCTCACCGTGCTGCCCGGAGAGCTGCAGAGCTGGGTGCGGGGCCAGCGGCCCGAGAGTGGCGAGGAAGCGGTGACACTGGTGGAGGGTTTGCAAAACCAACCCAGGACACCAAGGCGGTGGGTGAGGAGGGGGAGTCCTGACCTGTGTGATGTGGAGGGGGACCATTGGCCGGAGAGGATGGATTTGGGAGTCGAGCTGACAGGGCCCCCCAAAATCACCTTGAAATTTCATTGGCTCTGCCCGCGGGTTGCGCCTAGATCCATAAACCCCCATGGGGCAGAGACGGTGTCTGTGTGTGTGAGTGTGACTTTCTGGCTTTGGAAACACCCACCTGGGGACTACCTGACGGGCCTCCATCACCCCAGGGTCACACGGCTTTCGTTTTCCCTCCTTTAGATGTGGAATCTCCAGTTTCTGGGGAGGAAGATTTTGTCATAAACCCTCAGTCAAAGATTCCCGCTCAGGTCAAGGGCACATGGAAGCAAACACGGGGGGTGGCTGCGGGTGGGACAGGCGGCGACGGGAAGGCCAGGACCTCAGGCCTGGAGGGTAGGGACACGGTTGAGGGAGGCGAGAAAACAGTGCAGTATCTGATTGTTCCGGCTTTGATCTGGCAAGGATACTAGCTCTTTGCGTGCTCCCCCGTGGCACTGGGGGTTCCCCTCTTCATCTGGGTCCCTCTGGGAGTTTTTTTCTATTGGCAGCTTCTCCTAAAATGAGCCCTGATGACAAGCAAGACTTTCTCCTGATTCCATGGTGACTGGAAGTTGGAATTATTCCCAGGTGACTGCCCATGTTCATGGCCAGGAAGTCCTGTCAGAGGAGACAGTGCAGCCAGGAGCAGAGCCTGAGTCACCTAGTGAGCTGCAGGAGCCTGCGCAGAGCCTGACCCCAGAGGAGCCCCACGTGGAGATCACGATCACGCAGAGCCCAGATCCGGGGACACCCGCAGAGCAGAGCCTGTGCCATGAACTGGAGCTGCAGCCCCTGCACGAGAGCGGTGGGAAACCCTGGCAGGATGTGGGAGGGGACGGGAGGGTGGGTTGGACTTCCGTGCCAGCGAGGCTGGGGAGGTTGGAATAAGAGTAACTCACAGGACAGGGTGTTGAGAGGACAGTACTAGCTAGTCCCGTGACTAGGGTTGAGCTTACAGAACAGCGCTCTTGGTCATTCTCTTAGCGCCCATTCTTGCTGGAGATTGTGTTGTTTGGATTACTGGGGCTGCCCTGGATTCTCAAAGATGATGGGGGTTGCTCAGCTCTTTGTTAGTTACAGGGGTGCATTGCCTGTTGCTGACCTCTGCCCTCTTTTCCTCGTAGAGGTTCCAGTGCCCCAGGACCCAGGCCTTCCTGAGGAGAGGAACACCGGAAACCCAGAGATGGTTGCCCTCCTTACTGCTCTGTCCCAGGTGCACCCTCGTGCCCCTCTATTCCATAGAGACTTTGAAGAGCCATATACTTCAATGGGTCAGACACAACACCATTTGCCACTCTTTTGTCAGTTTAAATTCTGTTCTTCACTCATGAGGGCTGGGGAAAGAGAGTTGCATCTAATGAGATAAATTATAATAGCCTCAGTTGGATCTGCAGGCTCCAAAACCCTTTTATTTGCCACTGACCAGGGCGACTAACAGAATGGGATTATTTTGTAACTCTCCCCTGCAACTTTGATGTTGTTGAATGGGGATTTGTTTTGGTTTTTAGGAATAAACTTGACAGTCATTGGTAAGGATGACTGGCTACTGCAGAAGTAATGTCTTAGCTTCCTGGTGCACTCTGCCAAGGCTGCATTCAGTCAGGCCATGACATTATGAAGACTTACCTTAGGCAGAACCCAGAGTGAAGCTGGGGGGCAAAGGAATAGAATTTATCTGTGCTTTTAGACCAGTGTAGCTGAAGGAGAAATGTAGACTTTGTAAGTGATAAGGGTGATTAGAGGTCAGTTAGGGAAAGCTTCCTAGAAAAGAGGACTTTTCATACAAATGTAAGTAGTAAAGCATCAACTAGGGAATTGAATGATGGCTTTTAGCAAGAGGAAGAAGAGCATAGTTCTGAAAGGAAGATGAGGTAGCGGCAGCAGGCCAGTGTGAAAGTGCCAGTAGGGAAGCAGTGACATGGGGAAACAGGTTTCCTGAGGGTCCCTTGTGTGTCCTGGGTGGATTCTGCCTGTACCAGAGACCTTCATTCCAGGAACAGAATGGGAGGCTCCATGAGACATTGCATTTTTTTTTAAGATATATTTTATTGATTTTTCACGGAGAGGAAGGGAAAGGAATAGAAAGCCAGAAACATCGATGAGAGAGAGACATTGATCAGCCACTTCCTGCACACCCCCTACTGGGGATGTTCCCACAACCAATGTACATGCCCTTGACTGGAATCGAACCTGGGACCTTTCAGTCCCCAGGCCGATGCTCTATCCACTGAGCCCAACTGGTTTCGGCGAGACATTGCATTTTAATTGAATTCTGCTGTTATTTCAGGGATTGGTAACGTTCAAGGATGTGGCTGTATGCTTCTCTCAGGACCAGTGGAATGATCTGGATCCAACACAGAAAGAGTTTTATGGAGAATATGTCTTGGAAGAAGACTGTGGAATTGTGGTCTCCTTGTGTAAGGAAGTTCAAGTGTTTCTAGAGTGTTGTGAACACAGACATCTTTCTCCTATTGGAAATTATGGGGGCTTAGAGCTTAGACTGTATGTACTAGACTTCTCTTATGCCTACCCCACCAATGAGATTGAAGGGTTAGCTGAGTAAGATGATATCCTTCTAAGTTAAAGGGAAGGGAAATGCTTAGAAACTTCTAATGAAGAAAAGTTATAATATTACTAGAGGCCCAGTGCATGAAATTTGTGCACGGGTAGCTAGTGACAAGGGCCGATCGGGGCCTGCCTTCATTCTGCACTGCCCTCTGGTGGTCAGCACACATCGAACTCCCAGTCGAACTCCTAAGGGGACAATTTGCATATTAGGCTTTTATATGTATATAGAGAGAGATCGCTTTAATACATTTGATGTAAGCATGCGGTTTGAAACAAGCAATAAAAGTTGGAGGTAACCTACTTATTTAAGTATGGGAAAAGAAGGTAGCATTTAGTTGTGTAATTACTGAGTTGTAGGTAAAAGACAAAAAGTATGCAGTACTTAGTTGGAGGTACTTAAGCTAAAAAGACCAAAGATTTGAATGACTGGCTTGGCTGCTAGGCTTTTACACAGGGAATTGTTTAACCCATCATAACGTCCTGTTTTCCCTCCTGAACAGCATTTCCAATCCCCAGACTAGAGGAGATCTCCCACGTTACAGAAGAAGAGCCTTTGGGTCCAGATATCCCAGAGCCTCAAGAACCTCAAGAGCTAGACGTCCTGACTTTTACCTACACAGGTGGGGAAAGACCAAAGGATGCACAAAGCAGCTGGCAGTTCCTTTAGCTGGTGCTCCCCCCCCTCTCTCTCTGATCTCATTGGTTCTTCCAATATGTCAGCATTACTACTGTCTCCCTCTAAACGCCAAATCCTTCTACCCTTTTCCTCCTCTTACCCCTTCTATCCTTCATTTGAGGAATATGTAATACAAAATGGTGAGGGGGAGGGAGGTTTTGGGACTTTTGGAATTGTGGCTAAACCAGTGGCCGGCAAACTCATGAGTCAACAGAGCCAAAGATCAATACAACGATTGAAATTTCTTTTGAGAGCCAAAAACCGACTTCTGTGTATGGGCTATGAAGTTTCAGTCACACTGTACATGCGCGCCTGCATGTGGTATTTTTGGAAGAGCCACACTCAAGGGGCCAAAGAGCCGCGGTTTGCCATCCACTGAGCTAATTCATTTATTAAGCAGTTTACGTTAAACTTGATCCTCAGCCTCCACATTTGTGAAAAGAGGATTATATTCAAATTAAGGCTATTAACAGTTTAAGGTAACATAAGGAAGTGTCTGGCATATGGCAGGCATTCATGTAACTATTTCCTTTTATCCCTATAGTTATGAAATACGGGCTTCTCACTGTGGTCTGGCTCTTCCAGAACTCTGTTTTAAAATAATACTTCCCTTCCCTCCCCTTCTCCCCCCATTGTGTAGAAGGCGTCATTACCTCTATAATTTTCTCTCTTCTCCTCTCACCATCTCTTCAGGAGACAGGAGTGATGATGAAGAGTTTCTTGAGCAAGAAGATCTGAATTTCGAGAGTCTGCACACATCTGTTTTAGGAGATCCAGAAATCCACCAGACTCCAAATTGGAAAATAGTCTTTGAGGATGATCCAGGTAGACTCGATGAGAGATTTGAAGCAAATATTTCTCAAATTAGTACTTCAATAAATCTTCAGGGAACCGTACCTATCCACTCCCTGTTAGGGAAACCGCACGGCTGTCCTATCTGTGGGAAAAATTTCACGTGTAACTCCCACCTTGTTAGACACCTGAGAACTCACACGGGGGAAAAACCCTATAAATGCATGGAGTGCGGCAAAAGTTACACGCGGAGCTCACACCTTGCCAGGCACCAAAAGATTCACATACTGGGCGCTCCTTACAAATTCCCCCTAAACCAGAAGAATCTGAATGAGACCTCCCCTCTGGGCGCAGCTGAGAAAACAGTCGAGAAGCCCTACAGATGTGATGAATGTGGAAAGCACTTCCGCTGGACCTCAGATCTGGTCCGGCACCATCGGACGCACACAGGAGAGAAACCTTTCTTCTGTACCATCTGCGGCAAAAACTTCAGCCAGAAATCTGTGCTCACGACACACCAAAGAATCCAGCACGGCGACAAGCCCTACCTGTGCGGCGAGTGTGGCGAGTACTTCGGCGACCACCGGCAGTACATGGCGCACCGCAAGGCGCACGACACCGAGCAGCTCTATCTCTGCAGCCAGTGCGGGCGGAGCTTCGGCCACCGGGCCGCGTTTGCCAAGCACCTGCGGGGACACGCCGCCGTGAGGTCCTGCCAGTGCGACGAGTGTGGGAAAAGCTTCAGTCGCAGGGACCACCTCGTCAGGCATCAACGAACGCACACTGGCGAGAAGCCGTTCACGTGCCCGGCCTGCGGGAAGAGCTTCAGCAGAGGCTACCACTTAATCAGGCATCAGAGGACCCACTCAGGAACCACCTCCCAGCTGGGACCCCACGGCAGGAGGTCTGCCTTCAGCCCCGACCCCGGGGTAGGCGAGGACCAGCCCTCTGGCTATCCCGGGGAGACCTTTTCCAGGGAGTCTCCCTGACTGGCCCAGATTGACATAAGCTCTTCCCACAATGAAGTAAACGCCCCTCAACTTCTGAAGGAGCTCTTTTGCCCCAGGTACGGCCTGAGCTGAGGCTTCTCGACTGGAGTGTTCCTGCCTCCCTGTCACCCGTATGCGGCAGGAGAATGAGAAGTCTGTTAAGAGTTGTGGTTATTGTATTTCCCCAGAAATAGGCTGTTAGATGCCCTAAAGACCAAGCAGCCTCAAGTTGAAGTCGCCCAGGACAATTCCTTAGGTTTGGTAAGGGCTCGGTTCTTAAAGCACACAGCCCTGAACTCGTGGCCAGATTTGTGCACCCGGATTGCTGTGCTAGGCATTCACAGGATGACTACACGTTTCACAGATGCACTTCCTCAGCGGGCGCTGTCCGTGAGACCAGGGGGAGAGTGGAGAAGCGTCTGGCGGGCGGAACCCTAAAAGCTGCTTCACACGGACCTGGTCAGGGTGCTCCGTTCCCCTTGACAACGTGATGCCGGTGCCAGACACTGCTAAAAAGGAGGCTCTCACCCCACGCCTCTCTCCTGGTGGGTTTTTCTTCCCCTCCTGTTAGAATTCTCACACTGTTCGCCTTCCTCCTGTTCTACCAGTTTCTTGGTTTTGTCCCCAGCACTTTTTTCTACTACGAGTGGGATGTGGCATTCGGGTGCCACGGGATTTAACAAAACATAATTAAATGGTAATGAAAACATTTACATTCCCACATACGTACAAGCCTGCCCCCCCACCCTGTCCTCTTCACGGGGGTCGTGAGGGCCTTTTGGGACAGTGTCACAAAGGCATTGGGTCCCGTCGCTTACATAAAACGGAAGATCTGAGGTCAGATTGTGGAACCATTAAGAAAAAGCTGTTGCTGCTGGCCAACGCTTTCAAGACTATTGTCTTCTGACACCTAACCCCCAGCACCCCCACCCTGGTCCTGTGGTATCAGGGAACGTAAGGAACCCCAGCACCTGGGACCCTGAAGAATTTACTAAAAGTAAATGGCTTTCCCGTGTTTGCATTGTCTGCTTCTCTGTGATTTCATTTTCATGTAATTAAGAACTAAGTCATAGTACCCCCTGGCCCAAGGGTCTCGATCGCCTGCTAACGGTTCTGTGGAAATGAGGCGGAATAACTCTGAACCTCACCTGCTGCGATGGTGGGAGTGGCAAGGACTGGGGAGCCTGACCTCCAGCCATGGAGCACAGGGTACGGGATTAAAGCACGAGAAGAGGGAGCCATCTTCTGTGCCTGGTTTCTGTCGCTCTGTTTTTCAGTCCAGTGTCCACCATCGGAATGTGGGCAAGGCCCAACCCTAACAGCTCAGCCAGGAAGTTCTCGATTTGGTCAGGAACGCTATTCCGGTCGACCGGTTTGGTTTTAGTACCAGTCTGCCATTGTCCTTTGGAAATGTGCACATGGAAATAAATGGAAGTAACACTGGTAGTCAAGTTCCCTGGGTTTTTTGTTTTTTTCTTATTTCCCCCATTGACTGCCTCCCTCCCTCCCCCCCGCCCCCAGGCCTTCAGCACATTATTGTGTCCTGGGTTATATGCATACAAGGTCTTCTGTTAATTACCTCCCATCCACCACCCTCCCCCCACTTCCCTCTGAGATTCTGCTCCTCCATGCTTCCGCGTCTCTGGATCCACTCCATTCACTGGTTCATTTTGTTACTTAGATTCCACATGTGAGTATAATCATGTGATACTTGTTTTTCTCTGACTGACTGACTTCCCTTAGCATGATACTCTCCTCCAGGTCCCTCCAGGCTGTCTCAAAAGGTAAGAGATTCTTCTTTTTTATTGCTGCATAGTAGTCCATGGTATAAATGGGCTTTTTTGTCCACTCATCTGCTGATGGCACTTGGGCTGTTTCCAGATCTTAGCTGTTATGAATTGTACTGCTGTGAACATAGGGATGCCTACATTCTGTTTGGTGCTTTGAGTTTCTTAGGATATATTCCTATTCCTAGAAGTGGGATCACTGGGTCAAATGGCAATTGCATATTTAGTTTTTTGAGGAAACTCCATACTGTTTTTCCATGATGGTATCCATCTGCATTCTCAACAGTAGTGTACTAGGGTTCCCTTCTAAAACATACATATATATATATATATATATATACATATATATATATATTTTAATTTCAGAGAGGGAGAGAAATATCAATGATGAGAATCATTGATTGACTGCCTCCTGCATGCCCTCTACTGGGAATCAAGTTTGTAACCGGGCATGTGCCCTTGACTGGAATCTAACCAGCTAGGGTTCCCTTTCCTCCACATCCTCGCCAGCACTTGTCATTTGGTGATGGTATAGCCATTCTGACAGGTGTGAGATGGTACCTCATTGTCCTTTTGATTTGCATCTCTCAAATGATTAGTGACTGAGCATTTCTTCGTGTATCTCTTGGCCATCTGTCCTCTGGAGAAATGTTCTTTGCCCATTTTTTAATTGGATTGTTTGTCTTCCTTTTAGGTTGTATGAGTTCCTTGTATATTTTGGATATTAACCCTTTATCAGATGTATCATTGCCAAATGTTTTCTCCCATACAGTGGGCTCTCTTCATTTTGTTGTTGGTTTTTCTTGCTGTGTAGAAGGTTTGTATTTTGATGTTTCATTTATTTTCTCTTTAGTTTCCTTTGCCTTAGGTCACAGTGGTCGGCAAACTCAGTCCACAGAGCCAAATATCAACAGTACAACGATTGAAATTTCTTTTGAGAGCCAAAATTTTTAAACTTCTTCTAACGCCACTTCAAAATAGACTTACCCAGGCCGTGGTATTTTATGAAAGAGCCACACTCAAGGGGCCAAAGAGCCGCATGTGGCTCGGGAGCTGTGGTTTGCCGACCATGGCCTTAAGAGATGGATCTGTAAACACTGCTACGAGCTGTCAAAGATTTTGCTGCCTGTGGTTTCTTCTAGGATTTTTATGGTTTCATGACTTACATTTAAGTCTTTTATCTATTTTTAATTTATTCTTATGTATGGTGTAAGTTGGTGGTCTAGTTTCATTGTTTCCATGTACCTGTCCAGTTTTCCAGCACCATTTATTGAAGAGACTCTCTTGACTCCATTGTATGGTCTTGCCTCCTTTGTCAAATATTAATTGAGCTTCATGGCTTGGGTCAATTTCTGGGTTCTCTGTTCTGTTCCATTGATCTGTGTGCCTGTTCTGGTGCCAGTACAGAGCGCCTGTTTTGATTACAGGGGCATCGTAGCATAACTTGGAGGAATTACAGTTCCAGGTATCAAGTTCTACTACAAAGCCACCCTAATGGAAACAGCCTGTACTGGCACTAGAACAGGACTCGGGAGGAGGAGGAGGAGGAGGAGGAGGAGGAGGAGGGGCAAAGCCACAGAAGGTAGAATTGTAAAAAACGGGCGGGTTTGAGGTGGGTTTTCTGCGGAACGTAAAGCTGCTGTGTTTGTTGACCAGAATGAGACAAGGCTGTGTCCTGTGAGTCTGATCCTCACTAAGGGGGAGGAGCCAAGTATAGTGGTACCTCGAGATACGAGTGCCCTAACATACAAGGTTTTTGAGATACAAGCCAGCGAGCGAGTCATTTTTGCTTTGAAATATGAGCAACATTTGAGATAGGAATAATCGCGTGGATCAGCCGGCTGCACATGACCCACCAGTTTACCGCGACTTGAGCGCCTCATAGTTTCCCACGCCTCAAGATTACGGAACGAATTAAACTTGTATCTCGAGGTACCACTGTATGTCTGGATAAAGTCGCAGAATTTCACTTATATGTTTGAGCTGCCTGGGTTCTTTTCTTCGAGCATGCGTCTCTTACACATGACGGTGTGAGACATGCCATGTGGGTGATGGCTCCTCTGGAAGTGGGTGAGAGGGACAGGGCACAGGTGGTACAGAAGGTGATGTGAGCTTTAATGACAGATTGTCCGCTGCTCTGAACTCTGGGTAGGAGGAGAACTGGAGGCCTGTTATGCTGTTGATGTGTTTTCCTGCCGCTGTGAGAGCCCGTGTGCTTCCGCCCCAGCAGCCCCACCAGCCCCACCCTGAGCTTCCTAGGCACGTGACCGGAAAGCACTTCTTCCGATGAAGCAGGACACCCATCATGGGCTGAAGTGCACGTTTACATGTAATAAAGCCGTTGGTCACGTTTTAATCTGTAAGTTATCTGTGAAAACAAAATGACCCACACCTTTTTTATTTTACCACTTATTTATTATTTATATTTAAAAACCCACATCGTTTTAGAGTCGTCAAGAGCCAGCTATGAAAGGAAGTCAGTGTTTTAGGTAGTGCAATATTTCCGGCTGCTGAAGAGCGATGTGAAAAGACAAACCACCCCTCCTCGGCAAGAGAGCCCCAGAGTTGATGCTTAGAAATGACCACCCTCACCCAGTCCCACACAGGATAGTTCTCAGGTGATGACAATCAAGATGGGATCCCATCTCTGCACAGGTTGACAATTCTATGGGCCCTAGCATCACGCGCAGACCTGCTCAGTGTACCTCTCGTTCATCAGACCTTTGGAGGAATGGAGCATTTAAAGTGGCAAATCCATAGAACCAGAGGGTACTAACAAATCTTAGATACTGAATTTCTGTCTGTAAATTCCTTGCCGCCTTTCTGTCTAAAGTAAAACACACACACTGGCCTCCAGGGGCTCAGCACAGCCAGGCCTGGCCGCTGGCGGGACACGGGCACCCACATCCTCAGAAGCCGTGGAGATAGCTCGCGCCCACTTCGCCGCCGTCCGGAAGGTTCTCGCTGGAAGGTGTTTGCTGCTTGGAAGGGAGCTTCCAGCCCAGGCCCTCCACAGAGCAGGCGAGGGACCAGGCACTCCTGGCTTCTATTCTGGCTCCGTCTCCGTGCTGGGGAGACTGAAGGGGTGCGATGAGGTGGGCGAGGGTGGATGGTTGTCAGCATAGACCACTGACACGGCCTTTGCCTCCATTCCCTGGATCTAGGTCCAGTTCTCAGGATAAAGGTGAAGAATGAGGACAGAGGAGCACAAAGGATTGAGAGAAAAAAACAACAGTAAAAGAAAACCAGGGGCCGTGAATTTCCTGAGACTCGTGAGCTGAGTCAGTGCAGAGGTGTCTCCCGGTTCCCTGTGCTGAGGAAGGTGGGAGCGAGACCCAAGTGTCTCGGATTTTACGATCTGAGCAAAGCCAGGCCCAGAAGGACAGGACCTTGGCTAAGATGTGTTTCCTCCTCCTGAACAGGCGGGCAGAGGCAGGAGGAAGGCAACCAGGAGGCTTTGAGTGACAGCCGTACCCTCTAGAAACGGCGCTGCTCCTGTGGCCAACTGGTGTTACTGGCAAAAACCCAGGATGCAGTGCGGACGCACTGTCTGGAACGTGCCAGTGGAGGCGCCCTAGCAGCTGGCCTGCTGCGGACTCCGAGCATGAGGCCAGTGGGAGCAGTGCCCCAACTGCCTGTGCCCGTGACCTTCCAGCAGACACTCTGCCTCCCTGGGGAGCAGGTGGCCTTGGCCGTCGGGCGTCCGGAGAGAGGCTGCTGGGGAGGGGCTGGAGGCAGAGGCTGCTGGATGCATAGAGGCTACCTGAGTAGTTTTCAGAAACAGGACAGTGTCTCACGTGTATTCGGCTCTGTGCACACCGGCCCAGGGAACGGACACTAGCCAGGAGCCGTGGCGTGCCTGGGCCTTGTCCGTGCACAGCGCACTCAGAGACGAAGGACAGACAGACTCACAGAAGAGCAAACGATAAAAAAGAGAAGCCCCGCCATAGTCAAGGGCCTGGGCTTCGGGCGCCTGGGGGCACTGAGAAACGACCGATGCTGGCGGAATCTGGAGGTTTATTGCCGACCCCCCTTCCCATTAGTGTCACCTGGAGAGTGTCGTGTAGAATCGCATGTGCCTCCCAAGTCCTTGAGGCCACGAGGGAGTCTCGCGGCTGTCGGGAGGGGCGGAGGGCTGCAGTCACCTGGCACGTCGATCTCGGGCCCGGGGGCGCGCTGCCTCCTGGAGCCGGGGTCCCGGGAGGCGGAGTCTGCGAGGCGGGCGGCGGCACCGGCGCTAGGACAGCTCGAAGCCCGTGTTCATGCTGATGGCGTAGCGCAGCTTCTCCCGCAGCACGCTCTTCTTGCTGTAGTTGGGCAGCTTGAGCAGGTTGAAGCAGGTGGAGGAGGTGGGCAGGCGGCCCCCCGGCTCCCGCTTGCGGATGGTGAAGAAGCCCCGGAGGACGCTGCCCAGCGTGTCCCCCGTGTCCTGCAAGCACACAGCACGGCCTGCGTCGGAGGTGCCGGTGCCAGGACGGGGGGACCTGGGTGCTGAGCGGCATGTGCTGCACCGCCCTGGTGAGGCTGGGCCGTGGGTGTGCATCCCCCACCGAGGCCGCCCCCCACCCGGGACAGGCATCGAGAGGTGAGTGCACAGAGCACCCGCTCCTCGTTCAGCACAGGGACTCCTGTGCTAAGGAAGCGCCAGGAAATGGGGCCTCCGGGTAACCGCTAATTATTATTTTTTAAAATATATCTTATTGATTTTTTTACAGAGAGAAAGGGAGAGGGAGAGAGAAACATCGATGAGAGAGAAACATTGATTCAGCTGCCTCTTGCATATTTCCCACTGGGGATATGCCCACAACCAAAATACATGCCCCTGACCGGACTCGAACCTGGGACCCTTCAGTCCACAGGCCGATGCTCTATCCACTGAGCCAAAAACGGTCAGGGCTAACCGCTAGTTATTGAGGAACCAATTTTTAAAAAGCCAGTCTACAGTGAAAATGCTTCAGATCCCCCAACATTTCTGAGTGCCGCCTCACGCTTCCTCTCCGACCTTGCCAGTGCTTGGCCTGGCCAGACTAGCTTGGGGCAGCCTCCCCCAGGAGGGGCTCTGTCCCCCGGGGAGGTGCTGGAGCCCAGACTGCAGCATCCTGAAAGGCGTGGCACCCAGAGGCCAGCAGGCTGCAGGAGTGGGGGGAGCGCTGGAAGGAGACACTTAACAAGGGCCACTCTCTGAGCACCAGCCCCGAAGAGGGTGGCAGACAACCCCTAAGGCGCTCCTTCATTTATAAAAGACAGGAAATGGAGCAGCCTGGCCGGCTGTGCGGCCAGCAGGTGGAGGAGTTGGCATTCAAACTGCGCCTGTTTAGTCCCTAGGCCCATGCCCTCACCTGCTCCCACGCTGCCTCAGACCTGGAGCCTGGCAGAGCAGCGGCGACTAAAAACTCCTCCCGTTGCTCCTCCCTGAGGGAGGGAGGAGGACCGACTGAGCCGAGGCAGCCGGTCAGCCTGCTCTCCCAGAGGACAGCGAACCTTCTCCCGGGCGCCCAGGGGCAGAGTGCCAACCCTCCCCAGCCTGGTACCTGGTCATCGGACACTTCGACGCAGCGAATGGAGAAAGGAGGCTTGAGGTAGGCGAATCCCAGGAGCGGGGGCCTGGAGCAGCTGGTCACGAACTGCAACACAAGGCGGGTCAGGGGATGGGGGGACCGGCGCTCCCTCAGAAACGGCTGACAGGGCGGGTCACAGAGGGCACGGGGCCCAAGAGCTGAGACGCATCTCACATGTCTCTGAACGGCTGGTCTCAGACTAAAAGGCGTGAAATCGACGCCAATGGACATGACTAGCCATTGAGGGAGTCTGGTAGAGGGTGTGTGAAGAGTTCAGGAACAGTGAAACTCCCACCGGGGGAATGGCCTCCGGTGGGACTGTCCCCTTTTGAACATGTACAGGAGTCCTGGTGAATGCCAGCCACTCTGTTTGCAGAATATACACTAACCGCCGCCTACTCGACGGTGTGCATCTTACTGGGACATTGCATGTGTGGTACTGTGTGTTCAGACTACCGAGAAAAAAGCTACACAGAGGTAGTCCCATTTCCCCAGAGGTAGAAGCAGACTGTTTACATCCTACACTGTAGAACAGACTGTATATTTTCTTAAGGTAACAGCACCACTCTCTTCTCTAATGACAGGAAAGCAAGAGCATGAGCAAGGCCAGCACCAGCGAAGGGGCAGATGGAGTGCAGAGCCCTCCAGGCGGAGCATGCGTGTCCCCGCAGAGGGTCCAAGCAGGTTCACCACACCTTGAGGTCCTCCCCGGTTACTGCCTGACCCGCCGATGGGACAGGGCATGCTGATGACAGGAGGTCCTCTTGATCACGTCATTTCCCCCCAGTGTGTTATTCCATCACCTGACTTTCTAGATTTAGGAGAATACATATGCATGCACGCACATATAGGTAAAACGCTCAGTACCTTCAGAAACATGGCTCTCTCGTTGGGCGTGAAGTCGGAGGCCAGAATGTCCCAGAGCCAGATAATGACCCTGTGACTTCCATGAAAACCACCGTAGTACACTGTGTGCTTCCTGAAAACAAGGCAGACACAGCTCAGTCGCACAGACACAGGGGAGCATGGCATGTAGATGGCACTACTAACTCCCAGGTCCTCTGAAAGCCAGAGTTCATCCTTAATAACCCCAGGTCCCTGGAAGCTAACGGGGCCGAGAGTGAAGAGCTGGCTGCTCTGGAGCAGAAGCCAGCGGAGGTGCTGGAACTGGTCCCGAGAACCTCAGAGAGCCCAGCGGTCCTCAAGGTCTGCTTCGCTTCGGTTTGTAGGCACCCAAGTGGTTGGGCTTTTAGTCCAAGCAGTTCACCCCATGACTGGCGAGATGGACCCTGAGTTAACCCCAAAGACGACCCTGCGAGGGGGTCGCTTGCTTTCCAGGCCTAAGAACTTGGCCCTTGCCAGCTGGCTCGCTCCTTACTTGAGATCCTCCAGGTCAATCTCAGCGTTGTCCCCGGAGATGAGGCGCTGGAGCTCAGGGGTTGAGAACATCCGGATCCACTCGGGTTTGATGATAGAACGGAACCCGCTGATGAGGGCAGCCGTCTGGTTTTTGATTTGAGTGTGCATTCGAAAGTGTGCCATCAGATGGATGTAGCTAATTCTGTTGCCGACCAAAGAGAACGGTGGAAATGAACAGGACAGAATGGGCTGTTCCCAACGAGTTAGGTCATTTCTGTTCCATTTTACAGGAATACAAACAGTACCAGGACATCTCACCAGAACAACCAGATGACGATGATGGTTCCCTGAACGGTACGCTGCGTGCCCAGGGCATTACCTCATCGCTTCTCCAAAAAGAACCACGAGAAACAGTGTGCCGTTCATCAGGATAACACCCCACTGGGTCAAGACTCAAAGCAAGACATGCTCCAGGTAAGGAGGGGGCCCTTCTTGGTACAAAGGGTGTTTTTCCAGTCTTGTATTTAATTTCATCTTTTTGGACATACACCAATTAAGATGTAATGCACTCCTCCGCTAAGCTTCAAAGCAGAGAAAAACCGCTTCATGCAGAAACTTCAATTAAAACCTTGCTCATCTGGACCAAGAGCGAGGCTATGCAAAGGTGAGGCCTCAGAACGTTCTGGTCAAATGCAGCTGGATCACGTTCAACTAGGACAGTAGACAGGCAAACTGCGGCTCTACTGACTAATGAGTTTGCTGACCACCGGATAGGGGCTTAATCACAAGGAATAACAACAGCCTGTAATTATTGGAATGCAGAGTCTAGGTCAGTGGTCAGCAAACTCATTAGTCAACAGAGGGATAAACCTCGGCTTGCGAGCCGCAGTTTGCCGGCCACTGAACTAGGACGTCAGGGCACTAACCACAGTTCCAGTAGATGGTCTCCTGGATCTGATTTTATGAACATAAAAGCCACATGTACAATGTATAATGTATAATGTACTACAACTGAACAGGTTAAATACATCCTAACAACTTGCTAGCTTGCTGATTTCTTAGCAGCATGTACTCAGAGGTGAAAGAACCCCAAGCTCAGCCCAAGCCTAATTCTCAAAATTCCAATCAGTCCAGTCCAAATAAACACGTTCCCCGCAGCCCTCAGATCTGAGCGCCTGGCCTTGAAAACAGCCTATTTTAAAAATTACCCAGCGGCAAACTTGCACACAGTACCCTTCAAGATGACCTTCTCTACTATTGTGACTCCTTTCCTTGACTCTGAAGCCGGTGACTAATTCTGTCCCATTTCACCAAAGAAGGAGAGGGACTCTCCCATTTCACACCTCGGAAGTGCAGGACCCAGCATGCCAGGAAGGAGGAGAAATGGGCACCGCCAGGCCTCGCAGGAGAGGTTGCCTGCGGCACTGAACCCGCTCTCGCCCTGAGGTTTACATTGAGAACGTGGAAGAGCGCGGGGAAGGACTTTCTCCACGGGAGTTTCCAGGTGGGGCAGGGATTTCATGCAGCACAGGCTGCACGGACCCACTTCCTCTGGTTGTTGTACATACAACTCCTACCACCACCCCTGTGCCCTCAGGTCTGGCAAAAAAAACCACCAATCTGAGGGCAGCTGGCTGGTGTGACATGTCACACATTCGATGATGGTGGCAACCGCTGCTCTCATTTACTAAGACCCTCCTGTGACCCAGACTCCCTGGAAGGTCTTTTACACGTGCTCTCTCCTGGGAAGCCCGCTGCAGGGATGGTGACAGGGAACACAGGGGCTCCAGACAGTTCCAGGCTCTGCTCTTTCTCAGCTGTCAAACTACCGCCCCAGAGGCAAGTCAAACTGGTGCCTCTCAATGCTGCCGAGAGCTGGGTCTGTTCTGAATGACAGCTCGCAAGCACGAGGCGGACGAGCATCCCCAACCAGAGACGTGATGCTCAGCACGCTGGGCTATAACGTGAATCGGATCCAAAGGCCCCACCAGGCAGGACCGAGCTCTCACGTGTCACTGAGGAGAGTGACACTCAGATTGTAATTCAGATGCTTAGCAGAGCCTGGTGGCAGGAGAAGACGGACAGACTGACAGGCCTACTAGTATATCTACTCCTCATGCCAGGTTCTACAGTTTCAATTCGGTGGAGACAGTGCATTGAGGGGTCTGACTTCTGGGGACCAAAGAAGTTGACATTCACGACAGAGTCCTGAAAGCCTGTTACCTGTGACAGCATCCGGGCCTCAGAAGCAGCCCCTGTCTAAGACCCGTCTGCTGCAAATGAACTCGCCGCTGTGTTCGCAAGACCTGGCTTTCTACAACCGCCACCACGTGCTGTCATTCCTACATGATCTGCCCCTCCAGGTGCCTTCTGCCTCGGTGCCCTCTGGGTGTTCCGGACTGCGTGCCCAAAGGACCCAGAATCCATCTGTCTGCACTGAAGGCCATCGTTCAAGTCCTAGGAACACTGCCTCTGGCCTCAGAAGTGCTACTGCAAACAATACATTGTCAATTCTTACTTTGCACATCAAATTTCATTTGATTTTGGCCTAGGAACTGCAACCATTGTAAATCCTACTATATTATTTATGGCTTTTCTACTTCAATGTATCTTAATAAATTCTCAAAGTAAGTCCGGAGAGCAAGAATGAATCCCTCTCAAGTGATGAGCTTAAAAATCGAATTGCGATACTCACTTATTTTCATTGGTAACAGGAATGGTCTTCCCTCCAGGAATCAGTTCGTGGCAAACGAGCTAGGAGGGCAGAGGAGGAACAATCACTCGAGAAGATTCTAAAAGGGAGAAAGCTTCCTGCAGACAAAAGGGCCGACTCCCATGTCCAGAATAATGACAGAATTAAGATGGGACATGTTGGCAATAACAATTTCTACAAAAAGCTGGGATTTATAGCATCAGCAGGCAGACTCTACACAATCAATACGAAAGGTTTTTTCTCCTGCAAAAAAAAAAAAAAATGATGTGGGTGCCAGGGAGAAAGATCTGGAAGGCCAGCCTCATGTCACCAGTGGCACTTCTGGGCACTGCCACTTTAGGTGGGTTTCATTTTCACCTGTATGCTCATGTTCTGACTGGTATTTGGTTAGGAGTTTGCATTATTTTTATGGTCAGGAGAGAAAATGAAGACTGTCAGGAAGAAGCCTCAAAATCTGATGAAAGCTTTGGAAACTATAGAAACAACTGCTTTCCTCAACGTCAGGAACTTCAGGGGTCACCTAAAGAAATCATAGTGCATCGCTTTCAAGCTAACGTTAATAGGAATCCTGTTAATGTAACAGGACGTGGACAGGTTGGAACACAGTGACCGCTAGGGCCAATGCTTTGTACATCAGAGGGCGCCCCAAAGATTTTAAAGCTAAAAGGGCCCTCAGGAGTCGCCCGGTCTGGCCTTTCCCAAAGAGGGTCCCAGGGAACCCTGCCTGTGAGCTCTGATGTGAGAATCACTCCGTGATTGGCATTCTCTCTCTGAAAGAGGAGTTGTGTGGTCACAGGCTTCTCTGAGCCCTTCTCTGATGCCAGCCTGCTTGGTGGCTCTTCAGGAGGAGGGTAGGGCACGTGGGCACTTACAGAGCACCGGGGACACTGGTCCCAGTGAGGGCTCACACTCGGCAAGTGGCGCTTTGAGAAAAGGAACTGTGGCTTGGGGAGACCAAGCGGCCTCTCTGAGGCTCAGAGGCAGCCCCGCACCTCGGACCACATGGGCGGGGGCTTGTTCGGGTGTCGCCGGGACACACTAGAGGGGCCAGGGCACTTCCGAGAGAAGCCGAGAAAAGAACTCAGGGAGGAAACAGCTCTGCCCCCATGATTTCAAGGGCCTTTTTCCTTCCTGCTCTGCTCTTCGTGACGAGTTGGGATGGGGACAGGAGTCTGCTAGAGGCACGTCTTCTCAGAGCCTCCTTCCCCCTTTCTAAGTCACTATCCTCTTGAGTGACAGCTAATCCTCACCATGGCAACGAAAAGCAATGTTACAAACAGGAGCTATGGCTTCAATTAGGAATGACCCAGAGCGTAACCTCAGCAGAGTGAGGGGTCTCAGCACAGCGAGAGAGCAGGCAAAGGCCAGGTCAGCTGTAACAGAAGGAGACCGCCCCCTCCCGACAAGGTGGGACAGGAGAACTGGCACGGGAGACAGAGGAAAGAGGCCAGACAGACAGACACTCTGTTTGGGGACCGTTAGGGAAAGTGCCAAGGCCAGGGCAGGCCTCGGGAAGCCCCGAGGGACAGAACGAAGACTTCAGGCCCAGTATTCAACCTACCTGACCCATGACGTCTTCATCGTACGACAGCGTCAGGCCCAGGTCGGAGATGTCCCCGTCATAGCGCTAGGACGACAGGGAAGGAAAGTGTTGGGACCCAGCAGGGCTGTGTCCGTGAAGAACTGATGCTCCTACAAGGTCTGCTTAGGCATTGACTGAACAGCTGGAGGCAAAGGAGACAGCCACGCGTCCCCTCGAGGGAGGAGGCCCTGAGCATTGGTCCTGCGAGGCAGTGTCCTGAGCGAGGCACGAGGGGCAGGGAACCTCCTCCTCCACACCCACCCTGCAGGGCCCCCCTCGCTGGCGCCTTCCTGCCAGCGCTCAGCTCAGCCCCGCCGGTCCGCACTGACCTTGATGGAGGTGAGGTTTTTGTAGAACTCCGAGTCCAGGGACGGCAGCTCGTCCACGGAGCTGTAGAAGACGCTGTGGTGGTGCCCGAGCAGCTGGCTCAGGAAGAAGGACGCGAAGGGCACGTCCACCACGATCCCCTGCGGGAGGAGACGAGCCACCGCAGTCTGTCCAGAGTCCGCCCCGTAATCCCATCCGGGGCCGCTCACCCTGCACTTCCGGAATTTCCAATCCGGACGCCACCTCCCCATCACTTAACCAACCCAACCAAGTCCCCCTGTGGGGACATCGCAGCTCGGTGGTTGTGGATATTGGCTTTGGAGCCACAGCGCTCAGGGACCAAACCCAGCTCTGCTGCTGCCGGGCCACGGAGCCTCGGTTTCCCACCTGCAGATGGGCGACAGCGCAGCCTCGCTGCTGTGAGGTGTGGGGAGCAGACTGTGGGAGCTCAGAGGGCACGCTCCTGCCGGAGATCGTGCCCCCATTTCTTTCATCTGCACTATTTTTTTTTATTGATTTTTTTCACAGAAAGGAAGGGAAAGGGATAGAAAGTCAGAAACATCGATGAGAGAGACATCAATCAGCTGCCTCCTGCACGCCCCCTACTGGAGATGTGCCCGCAAACAAGGTACATGCCCCCGACCGGAATCGAACCTGGGACCTTTCAGTCCGCAGGCGGACGCTCTCTCCACTGAGCCAAACCGGTTTTGGCTGTCTGCACTATTAGTGTTGCTGGAGAGGGAGGAGACAGAGACGAGGCCCAGGAAATAGGGGAGCACATTCACGCCATCCCTCACTCTTCAGCGAAGCAGAGGGCAGGTTTAGGATCAGGATGGCCTGGCTTCACATCTGCATTCTAACCCTTCATGAGTGAGCAGACTCTGGATTAGCGCCTCCTCCAGCCTCGGTTCTCTCGTCCTTAAAACAGGACAGCGGCGGCCACGCCACACGGATGCTGAGGATTCGGGAAGCAGCACCGGAAGTACAGCCTCTCTCTACAGTAACGGGGTTCCGGTCCTTCCTTCCTGACTTTATCCCGAGGACAGGCAGTTGCCCCGGCCAGGTCTGAGCACATACATGCGCACACAGCCGTGGTCCTGCCCACGTTTGGTCTTCCTCTCCAGCCCGCTGCTCCGTCACGCACCTACCTCGTACACGGCCTTCCCCAGCATCTTGCCCACGAACTCGAAGAGCTGCAGGTAGTTCTCGTGGATGTAGGAGGTGGGCGAAGGGTAGAGCCGCTCGTCCCCGCTGGTAGTCTGCGAGGAAGCAGGTGGACAGGGGCAGGGAGTGAGGCCTGGTGTCGAGCATGCCTCCCCCTCCGTGTGGCGGCCGCAGCCCCGCTCCCTCCCCTGGAGTGATACCTTGAACAGGTTGAGTGCGGGGTCAAACACCCGCTTGATGATCTCTTCCAGGAACTCCTTGAAAACACCGTCCTGGTCGATCCCTGCCTCGTCCACGCCGAGGTCATTGACGAACTTCACCCGGATCACGCCCTTCATGGCGTGCTGGGACAGCTGCCGCAGCTGCTCGTAGCCGTCCTGCCGGGGGCAGAAGCCAGCCCGTTAGCACCCCGAGGCCCGCTGCGCACTCAGAGGTCCCCTAAGGCCCTCCCGTGTCATTAGGAGCGACAAGACCAGTTCAGAGGCAACAGGTCCACCCGCTGACACGCCTCCCCTCCACAGAGCACGCTGCTTGCGGGCTTCTCACCTCCAACATCCGGGACCGTCGGATGGTGATGTGGGTGACGTGAGGGGAGGCGGAGCTGGTCTCCA
>PVJN01001825.1:117746-130474 GCA_004026805.1 Lasiurus borealis
CCATGTTTCGGAACAGGAGAACTCTCTGAAACAAGCAACAGTGAGGCCAGAGACAGCGTCACTGGCTGAGGATTCCCTAAGACACACTGTGCAAGGTTGATGGCTTTGAAGTCATTTGACACGCAACTGCAGTGGAATGCTTCCGTAAGCATTTCCTGAGGGAACAGGAAACCTTCCCAAAACATGCTTGGAATTAGAAATATAACTTCTTCCCTCCCTCCTACATTCTCTCCAGTCAGACACTCCATCCATCTGGCTCTCCAACAGCACTGCATTCTCTCACTGGAGGCCTTTAAATAGCGCCCACTTTTGCCTGTGCTCCCACCCCGTTTCTGGGCTCCCCCAGCATCCAACCCTGTGGCATACACCCCCCTCTACAGGACTGTCTTCAATCCCTGTACCCCCCGACTTAGCTTCATGCCCGACACAGCGTAAGATCCAATCACGGTTTGCAATGCTGAACGAGCGAGCGCTTTTATTTATTTCCAACTGGGTAACAGAGATGGAAAGCCAGGAGCCACGTGGTGCAACAGAAAGACGCACAGGGGCCCAGCTCTGAGCGAGACTCACGTTTTTGTGAGGAATGACATGAGGGATGTACTGCAGGATCAGCTGGGCCCGCTTCCTGTCCTTGTCCAGTTCTTGGAAGAGCACGCTAGGTTTGAGGTCCCTTAAAGAGAAAGACGTGAGCTCGGGGCAATGAAAACAAAAATTCCACCGTTCTTGGCAAACTGCACCCTGCGGGCCAAATGCAGCCTGCCACCCATTTTTGTCAAGTTTTCATGGGACACAACCACACTCATTCATTACGGGTTGTCTCTGGCTGTTTTTGTGCCACGGAGACTGGTCTCCAGAGCCTGGAACAGTCGCCATCAGGCCCTTTACAGAAACAGCTGGCCAGTCCTGCTCTAGTGCCACAACTTCAAGACTTACACAGGAGTTGACATGTCGTGGATATGACAATGGGGACACGACCTTATGTTTAGTTGTTGCAAGAAGATTCCCCCACCCCATCTCCCAGAACACCTAGCTGTCGTTTTTATCCTGCTAATTCTGATTTTTTTAAAAACTGCCATTTGCCTAGCATTACCTGTGGCTCAGTTCAGCTGAACATTTTTCTTCTTCCCAGTTTGGGTACGAAACACTTGCTAAATGTGAGCGGGCTCGGCTGCTATAATGAGCTCTAGCCATCCTCAGGGTACGCATATTTTAACAGAAGTGACCGCTAGGCGATCCGTCCCGACTGGTGCAGGAAGAAGGGGTCTCCTCATGCAGGTGGGAGATGCAGGAGGGGACCAGTTCCTCTCTGCCCTGGGACGTGAGTGCAGCCCCCCCCAGACCCGCCTCCCCACCCGGGCGCTCACTTTCGCAGCCAGTGGTCCTCGGGGGCGAAGCGGCGCCGGCAGTCCCGCTCGTACAGCACCATCAGCCACCCGTGGACGGACTGGAACAGCTCCAGGGTCTCGCCCTTGGCGTTCTCTGTAGGCACACAAGCAGGAGGCAGCCTCACGGAGCTGATCAGAACGGAGAGGAGCTGAAAGGACAGCTCTGGTCATCTGGTCCCACCCAGGCCTTCCTTCCCCTCGCTGTGAATCCTGCATGAACAGCAGAGCTGAAAGGCACCCTGGGTGTGTTCAAAGTGGCTACAGGACTGAGTAGCTCTTAGGCCCAATCACTCATGCTGCCTCCTGCTGGCACATCATCTAAAGACGCTATTCATCTAGAGCAGTGGTTCTCAACCTTTCTAATGCCGCTTACCCTGTAATACAGTTTCTCAGGTTGTGGTGACCCCCAATCATAAAGTTATTTTCATTGCTACTTCATAACTGTAATTTTGCAACTGTTATGAATCATATCTGTGTTTCCCAATGGTCTTAGGCGACCCCTGTGAACGTGTTGTTCGACCCCCCCAAAGGGATCGAGACCCACAGGTGGAAAACCACTGCTGTAGAGAGGAACTGTATTAAAGGGTAAGCGGCATTAGAAAGGTTGAGAACCACTGATCTAAAGAGCTTTGTACTGAACCACTGGAAACACATCGAGAGGTGCATCTTCAACCGGAGGTGTTAGCTGGCACACATTTGTCTTCTCAAAGATCAAATCAACACACAGAATCAAAAGGAGGAGTGGGGCAAAATTAATGATTACTGATAATTCCTGAGCCAAGCAAATCTTGAAAAACATATGGGAGAGCAAGACTTCTTTAACCTCACCGCTGTCTTAAAGGTCAGAGATAGAGAGGGGAAAAAAGGAAACTTCTAATTAGGTGCAGAAATGTGCATTTTCCGTTAACGTTGACAGGTTATAAGGCTAAGAACCAGCTGTGTACTGACTGATCTCCCCGGCCTGTAGCATCAACCAAACAGTGGCCGCCACCTTTACCTTACCTACGATTCCATCCCAGATCATTTTAAACACAAAGGAATTCAGAAAGGAGGAGATGGTGACCAGCTCTTCCAGTTTGAAGGAAATTTGTTCTTCATAAACTTCAATGTCATCAAGGATCCTGAATCAGACAGAAAGTTATTCGCAATTATCCACCGAGAAAAGACAAAAAAAAAAAAACTAGGTCTGTACTTCTTAGAGGACCAAATAAGGTAGCGAAATAAGTTCTATCTTTTAGAGACACTGATAAAGTGGTAAATGTCTTGGATATGGTTCAAAACAATGAAGGAGAGAAGAATAGGTGGGAGTACAGATGAAGCAAGACTGGCAATGAGTTGAGGCTGGTGATGGGTGCATGCGAGTTCATTGTACTCTATTCTCTCTACTTCCTATGACTTGAAATTGTCCCCAGTAAAAAGTTAGAAATACAATTAAGAAGAAAACAGTAAGCCCTGCTCTGTATTTCAGCTCTAGCTGAAAATATCCTAAAATGGCCCTATTCCCTTTAGAATAGGAGTCACTCTTGGGTCACCCGTGACCCCAAAGGTCAGGGCCTGCACCAGCAGCTAGGGACCCTGCTCTGGCCTCCAACCTCCCACTGAGCCCTTCCTCCATGATTCTTACCCAATCTGCCAGCCACAAGCCCCTCCTGCCTCCTGCCAATGCTTCAGGCCTGAACGTAACTGCCTAAGGTCCATTCTATCTTATGATTTTTCACCAGCCTTTTGGGGGGAAAGTGGAATTAAAAGAATACCAAATACACGAGTAGACACCTAGGCTTAAAGAAAAAAGGAACTAAATGGGACTAGCATTTGTTGATTTCTCATTGTGTGCCAGGCACTGTCCTAAGTATCTGACCTTCCTTTCCTCATTCACTCCCTATCACGCTAGTAACGTTACCTCCATTGCCCAGGGCATCTCAGTAAGTGGGGAGCCAAGTTTTGCACCCTGACTCCCTGGCTCTGAAAGTTTCCAGTAAACTCACTAGCACAGCGAGTCAATGGCCCAAGTTACTTAGACCCAGAACCAAGAAACCCCGAAGTCTACTGGTGCTGACCCAGCTCCCTGACAGGATGGGAACGAACAACTGCTGAAGCCCTACTATGTGCCACCCACTCTGTAAATGTTTCCTTCTAAAACGTCACTTATGAAAGCAAGCGGTGGACCCTGCCGCCCGGGCCCAAACTTCGCAGGAACCGCACCAGTAACTGCTTCCTTCCTGCCCCTGCTTTCTAGGCAAGGCCTGCAGGCCCGCAGCCGTCAACCTACGTGATGAGGTGCCGGGAGCAGTCGCAGAACAGCATCAGCATGGCCAGGAGCTGCGCGGACTCCTCCGTGTCGTTGCTGAGGCACTCCAGGAAGAGCTTGAGCCCGCCGTGGGGGCCCAGCTCACAGATAAACGCCCACAGTTTGGGCAGCAGGTCATCAAGGTAAGTGAGCCCTGGGAAAGGAGAGAGAAACCCAAGCTTCAGGGGGGGCTCCAGCTGGCCCCTTATTTCCTTACCACCAGGGAGACACACGCACCTACTGGTGCACATTCAGGGTATGAGAGAGAAAGAGGTGATTTCCAAGAAAATCATTATCACCACGAGAATAAGAAGCGTTAACATGTAATGGGTGCTCACTATGTGCCCAACACTGCTCCAAGTACTTGACATGCATGATCTCCTTTCCAGTGTGAAACTCAACATGACCTAAAGTGAAGGCCAGAGAGGTTAAGGGCTCAAAATCACACAGCCAGGAAGTGTCAGAGCCAAGAGCAATATCCAGGTCTGTCTGACTCCGAGTGTGTGTTTTAAATCAGAGATCGGCACATTTCTTTGTGGCAAGGACCAGAGTCATTGTTATTAGGTTCTGTAGCCCAATCTCCGTCACAATTACTCAGTGCAACTATTATAGCACAAAAGTGGCCATTAGACAATATGGATGTAGCTTTGTTCCAATAAAACTTTATTTATAAAAGCACGAAGTGAGTTGGCTTTGGCCCACAGACAGTAGTTTATTGATGCCCGCTTGAAACTATCTTGCACGCCTGGGATGGAACCTGCAATCCAGCTATGTGCCTTGACCAGGAATCGAACCTGCGACCCTTTCATGTTTGGGCTGACACTCTAACCGCTAAGAACAGTGGCCAGCGGGAAGCAGAGGCATCTCAACCTCCTGATGGTGGAACTTTCCAAGCCCAGGAGCCCTGCCCCCAGCTGGTCATCCCCCCTGGGCAAATGGCACCACCACACTGTCACTGGGCTAAAAACCTGGCACCATCTTTGAAACTGTGAGGCCCCACTCCCTCACGTCCAGCCAGCCCGCCTCTGAAACCTCACACAGCCTCCTGCCTCCATCTCCATCACGACCCCAGTTCCGCTTGGCAGTGTTTGGAGACAGGGAGGGGTGTCACAACCAGGAGGAAGGAGAAGGTGCTACTGGCACCTGTGGGTAGGGGCTGGAGGCTGCTGAAATCCTACAATGGACAGGTGGCTTCCACAACAGAGAATCATCTACCAAACCGTCAACCCTCCTCCAGGCCAAGCCTGCATCGTCACTTATTACTCCACCGCCAGAGTGCCTTCGTGACATTGCCGACAGCCCCATCGTATGCCTGGTCTCCCCGCTGGGATATAACCCCCTTTAAAGACACAGACCCTGGCTCTTTCCACTCTGCACCCTCAGGACCTGGCATACACGGTGCTCTGTGAGCATGTGAAGATGAAGAGGTAAGTGAAAGGGAGCAGCAGCAAGAATTTATGATTTAAAACAAAAGCAAAAAGCAGCGGAGAAATTCAAATCCTTTATGTGATCCTTTATGTGGCTTACAAACCTCTGTCTTCCTGACACAGCTCATCCCAGCTCCTGCACTGCCACTTAAAGCCCCCGACACCCTACTCTGCGCTCACAGAGGGACTTTCCTCCTTGCTCAGTTAAAAAGGAAAATGGTGGGCATGTCCATGCAGGGATGTGTTCTGTAGCCTATGAAAGCGAGCTTTCTGACATGATAAAATGGTGACCAATGGAAAGGAAAGGACAAAACTATATATTTCAATCTAAATATATATAAAATAGCACACTCAGGCACAGGTGGTCATATCTGGATTGTGGAATTAAGTGGCTTAAATTTTATTTTTTCAGCTTTCCTGACTTATTTAGTTTTCTGTTAACATTTTTTAAAAAGTATTTTTTTTGCCCTGGCCAGTGTTTCTCAGTGGTTAGAACACCGGCCTGGGAACCAAAGAGTTGCGGGTTCATCCCCCCCACCCCTGGTCAGGCGAGTGCGGAAAGTGGCAGGTCGATGTGCCTCTCGCACATCGATGTCTCTCTCTCTCCTTCCCCCTACCTTTTATTCTCTAAAAAGCAATGGAAAAATATCCTCAAGTGAGGATTTTTTAAAGTAACATTTTAAAAGCAAATAGTCTTATGCAACAGGAGAAAGGGGAGGCTGGGGGAAGATTAATGGGGGGCGGGGGGAAGGAGACATATGTACTACTACGTGTAATACTTTAAACAATAAAATAAGTAAAAGCAAATAATCCTTCATCATGAGAATAAAGAGCCAGGTCACAGGAATGAGCTGACAATGCCGGGACTGAGATGAGTTTGAGCCGATCAACCTCTCGCCTCTAAGAATCGCTCAAACATGCCCTCCTCCCCGGATGCCGGAAGAAATCCAGAGTCCCCAGCCACACCGCCGGCTCACCCTGAGCCAGGAGAGGCCCGGGCCTGCCAACCTGTGAGTATCTGCAGCCGGATCTGGGTCAGCGTGGTCAGCGAGGTCTGGTAGAGGACGCAGATGTTGCACACCTTCTGCACCTCCGCGGAGTCCACTCGCTTGCCCCCGACGGGCTTGAGGATGTTGCGCACCGACGCGGACTTCTGAAACGCGCGCCTCAGGAGGTCTGGCACGGAGAGAGGAGGAGCGTGTGAGCGGAAGTCCCAAGCTCAGCCATCCGCCAGGTTCCACCCTGTGGGGAAGAGCATTCCAGGGAATACACAGCCACAGCCAGACAGTGGGGCTGCCGCCCGATTCAAGTCGTCATCTTGGGATAAAGTGGAAGCGCATTAACGATAGGATTTTAGGGAAAATCCGATTCTTACAAGGGATCCTTTTACTGAACCATTCACTTCAGCACCCACAAAGGTAAAAGCTCCGAGGACTGTATTAGGGGAAAGGGAGGCCTGGTAGATGGATCCCCAACTTCCTGTGCTTTGAGATGGAAGAAGGGGCTTTTTGACGCTTCCCATGACTATCCTCAGAAGTTGTATCCGCCGAGCCTGTGCGCACTGGCAGGTGTAAAAGGGGACTTTGCAGCACACGGGCTGGCAGAGGAAAAGCCAAATCGGGCAGGTCATTCTACTGACGTGTGCCCACAAACCTTCCCACAGGGGACACTGCTGAGCCCGTGGTGGGGACACTGCTGAGCTGGAAGTCAGTGACCCAGTGCCCCTTCATCAGGAGCCCCCGTGGGAGATGTCTTTTATGAACACACACTCAGAAAAGCTCTACTTCCCCTAAGAAACAGGCCCTCATATTTATAAGAAGAAAGGGTTCCAGCGACTAGAACATCAGAGCCAAATGGAAGTGCAGAGGAAACCACGGCGGCCCTCACGGACCCTTCATCAGTGGACATTCTCTGCATACGACCTTGATTTTGTCCACCCATTTCTATTCCCCGTTTTCTATTCCTAAGGACTTCCTGTCACTGTTGTGCTAAATGTAACGTGATTTAAGCAGCTTCCAGATCTGGGGGCGAGGCGAGGGGTCCCAGGATCAGAGCGGGCAGGTGCCCGGGACGCCCAGAGCTGCACCCGGCCCCGAGCAGCCACGGCCGGGCCCGCTCCAGCCACTCACTCTTCACGGGAAGCACGTTCTGCGGCGAGGCCGGCTGCACGTGCACCGCCGGCTCCTGGCTCTCCAGCAGCTTCTTGCTCAGGATGTCACTGAAGAAGATCCGGATCAGCGGCACCCCCCACAGGAACTGCAGCTGTTTGGTGATCAAGGGCATGGACTCGTTGAGGCTGGGGGAGAAAAGGAGACCAGGGGTGTCGGGTCCACCCAGCGGAGGGCCTGGCACTGTAGCAGGACCTGCCACTCAGCACGGTCAGTAAGATACTTTAGACAGGGGGCTCCACCAGTGGCTGCTGAGGCCTGATGGGGAAGGCACCGCCCTCTGTCTTCTCTGTCGCTCCACCCAGACTTCCTGTGTGCCAGCAGCTCTACAGCTCTCCCTCGTCCCCACGCTCCATGTCACAGCGTCTCCCCGACGCCCTTTATCTGCCTTCACCCGGATTCCATCCTGTTTACCTCTCAGTGGACAAGCCATCTCACGCCTGCGACTTGTCCTGTTCACAGGCCTGGCCCCGCCCTGCGACCCTCCAGCCTCCAAAGAGTCTCTCTGCCTTCAGTTGTCCCCTTCTCCACTCCGCACCGCACCCCAGCATCACTCACACCCTGAAACCCGCCTTCATCGCCTCCCTGCGCCAGACCCTCAATGCCTCCCAGCATCACACCGGAAGGCTCTGACACGCTTTATGTCATTCAACCCTTGGAGACACTGTACCCCATATTGCAGAAGAGAAAAACGAGGTGAAGTGACTTTCAAGGTGCCCCCAGAGGACGGGTGCAGCTGAGCCAGGCTGTTCACCTGGTGCTAGTCTGCCCCACCCTCTGCCCACAACATCCCAATGCCCAACACACAGCCCCTCCATCCTCTTCAGTCTGGGGCAGCGCTCTGCTGGGCAGCTGGTAAATAGTCTTTTTAATGGATGCCACGCAGGCTCAAGGAAAGGGGAGAAAATTGGGGATGTCCTTCCCTGGTCCTCAGTTTTCTGCCTCAAGAGCCCCTGCCAGGGACCCCAGGCCCCAGGCAGACATGGAAAGGAAAACAGCTGAGTACCACGCTGCCTTAGGTCCCGAGACCCACTGATTTCAGCCCAGAGGGCACATTTAAATCTGTGATGCCACCTTACTTCACTGGTGTCTCCTAAAAAATATTTTTGAGTTCTTGATTAAAAACGTTAACATTTATATTCCACCTCCTGAAAAATACATGGAGTGACTTCTTTTCCCTTTGAATCATGTACCTTATTTTATTTTCCCCAAAATATGGCCATCTAGGCAATCAATAAAATGACACTGAAGAAGGAAAGTTAAGATGAATGGATATTGCTTCTAATTTACTAAGTGAAAAAAACAAAATACCAATTAATACGATCCCATTTTTGTGAAAAAACAGGTAGGCTGTAGACTGAACGGAAGTGCACACAGGTTGTCTTAGGAGATGATTTTTATTCTCTTACGTTCTTACACTCACACAGTGACTATATGTGACTTTTACAGTAAGAAACAAACAACATAAGCTGAAGTGCAGGAAGAAGGGAGAGGCGGGGGAGAGACTCAGGGGGAGGCAGGAAGGACCGGGCTTCGCCCGGGACTCACCCATAGTCCACCGACTGGGAGAACCAGCCAAGGACGGGGTGCCAGTGGGTCAGGTTGGATTTCTTCTGGGTCACGTACTTCTGACAGTAGCACAGCATCTGCGTGAGCAAACTCACAAACCCATCCGTCTCCTCCTCCAGCACGCGGGGGCTGAGGGAGCCCAGATGCAGGAGGTTGCCTGCAAAGAGAGAAGGCTGAGGGCGCGGGGCCCGGACAGACACGCTTCGTCACCTCGAGGGCCGCTCTCTGCCTGGGCCCAGGCAGCCCCGTCTATGCAGGAGGAATTCCCCGGGGAGGGCAGTTGCCAGGGCTGAGACCTCGGCTGGCCTGGCTCCCCATCCTGGCTCTGTCCCAGGCCAGGTGTGACCCTCCCCTCTCCTCTCCCATCCTATCTCCTCATCGGTAAGACTGGAATAACAATCCCCCTCTCCATGTGAAGACTGACTGTATGGACTGACATGTAGAATGTCTGGCACACAGGGATGTGACACTAGCTAGTAGGACATGTTACTATTACACTAAGATTTTAAAAACAAAGGTAATGTAAGAAATGACCTTTTTGGCCAAAACTGGTTTGGCTCAGTGGATAGAGCAGAAGCCTGCAGTATGAAAGGTCCCGGGTTCGATTCCGGTAAGGGGCATGTTACCTTGGTTGTGGGCATATCCCCAGTAGGGGTTGTGCAGGAGGCAGCTGATAGATGTTTCTCTCTCATGGATGTTTCTGACTCTCTATCCCTTTCCCTTCCTCTCTGTAAAAAATCAAAATATATTTAAAAAAAAAAGAAAAAAGAAATGACCTTTTTGAAGAATATCTGAATTTCCAGGGAAGTCACTGTTACTCCTCCAAGTTTTAACCAGTTATTTAACATGCCTTGTGTGAGGACTCCCCAAAAATTTGGCCTTAAGAACCTTTTCCTATGTTAGGCACTGAGAACTATGTATGTCTGCAGTTTTCAAATGCTTCTGTCCATAACCCTTTCATCTACAATGAAGACAGTAAACAGATGATGCAGACCTCACTCCAATCTAAGCCAAACCCAACTGCACCCTCCCTTCCCCCAACGTGCGAATTCTCCAGGCCACTCCACGTTTTCCATTTCCCCTCGGCTGCCAGGAAGCCGAGGGCTACAATTTAACATTCACTCACACTCACTCATCCAGTGCGCCAAGTTGGATCTATTTCCCACGTGATCTTCAATTTTACATGTCTCGTTTGACTGTCTATCTAGTTACATGTTTTCTACTGTGCACACTTCTAATTCTAATCATTAATAAAGACAGCTCTTAACCTCCAGAAAGGTGAAAAGCAAACCACGTGGGGTTTTCCCGACGCCCAGGACACAGTCACACCCAGCCTCGGCTACTCACCCATTAGACACAGCGTATGGCATCCTTCTAAACTCTCGCAGACATCGCGGCATCGATCTTTAGATCTTAAAAACGTGATGAACTTACGAAGCATGTCGTGAGATTCTACCACCGTGAGGCGCTGCGAACAATCACAGGCTGTCAGAGGGGAAGCTGACGAGGAAGTGCATGAACTTGACTCCCGCAGGCCACCCCCCAGGAGCCAAACATGCTTCTGATCACCGAGATGAACCTCTTTCTTCGGACTACTAACGACAGTGTGTCAACAGTGGCTACCGACGTGGAAGAAAACTCGGGGAAGAGATGGGGATGAACAGAGAAAAGAGTCTACGCTCTAATTTCTAAGGAAATAAACTATGGACTGGGGGAGCCCAGAGCCCACTTACCTCCGGGGTCACTATGCTGAGATGAGTCACAAGAGCTGGCACGGACATGATGTGGATGAGGAATGGCTGAATCAGATTGTCTGAAAACTGGGCAGCAATCACAGGGCTGGACACAGACAGATCGCCATACTCAGAGCGGTTACCAACTCCCCCAAACCCCTGGAAATGATGCTTCCCGTGATGGGGACACCCCCTAAGGGAAGGTTGAGTCAGTGACAGGACAGTCATGTGACACAGCTGTGAAAAATCGGTTTTGAAGTCTTACTGATGTGATGTCATCAAAATCTTTCTGTAGCCTACTTATAATTGTACTTAAGCCCCCTTGGGGGACAAATTCTACAAAGGCACTGCCAGTGGTACACTGAACAGGGCAAGCATCCATCTGTAAGCACAGCAGGGGAGGGGGAAACGAAGTTTAATGTCAAGTCTCAGCCAACAGCTGGGGTCGCAACCAGGGCCAGCGGTCCAGGTACCAGGTACACAGGGTCCCAGCTAATGAAAGAAGCAGGACGAGCTTGGGAAGGTTCCCCTGTACCGTGACTTAAAGAAGCATGTATTGCCGAAACCGGTTTGGCTCAGTGGATAGAGCATCGGCCTACAGACTGAAAGGTCCCAGGTTCGATTCCGGTCAAGGGCACGTACCTTGGTTGCAGGCACATCCCCAGTGGGGGGCATGTAGGAGGCAGCTGATGGATGTTTGTCTCTCATCGATGTTTCTAACTCTCTATCCCTCCTCTCCCTCTTCCTCTTTGTAAAAAATCAATAAATATATTTTAAAAAAAGAAAAAGAAGCATGCATTGTTTCAGAGTCCAGAGATGTGCCCAGTGTGTGAAGCAAGTTTAAAGCATAAGGAGTCATGAGTGTGGGTCCTAGGGTCGTATGGCCCGAGTTTAATCCTTGGCCCTGCCACTCGCTGCTGGGTGACCAAAGACAAGTGTCTTACCCTCTGGGCCTTATTTTCCTCCTCTGTAAGAGGGAGTTAGAGAATGTGGTGAGGAATCAGTTAAAATGTGTTCACGCCTTAAAACAATGTGCGACCCTTCCGAAGCAAGTGCGTCTCCTACTTACCGCAACGCCAGAGAAAAGGCCGCAGTCAAGGTGCCTTTGGACAGGCAAGGCCGGGGTCTGGCCAGGCCACGGGTTAACAGCATCTGGAAAGAACGTTTGATCTGGTCAGGGGAGGATGCCAGCTTTGTATTCATTGGTTCATAAAACAAGCATAAGAGTAAAACGAGTGCCTCGGATAAAAAACTATACTGGGATGTTTTTAAAAAAATGAGGGGAGAGAAAAGTAATGGGATGGAGGTTCATTAATACCACCCCTTCACCTTCAAATGATATGTTTAATTTTTAAAATAATAAAAAAAAATTAACAGCTGATACAAAGACCAGACTTCCAACTGCAAGAAGCAATTCCGACTTATGGTGTCGGGTGGACCCGTCTGCATTGACCTATGGACAATGTCGCCTGTGTGAGGAGCACATGGAGCCACGTCAGGACAGAGCCCAGGGCTGAATCAGTGCTGCCTCTCAGCAATTCTCAACACCAATTCGGATCTGACCACTCCTGGCTATATGGGCGGCACAAAAGGTGCAGTGTGGACAGAAGGCCGTTTGAGGACAGAGCCGGGAAGGTAATTCCGGACACCAAACCAGGAAGGAGCCAGAGGAACGAGCCTGAGGCCTCCTCTTCCCTCCGTTTCAATTTCAGGTGACCGGTTACACCTGTAGCCGGAGACAGAGCGCCTGGAAGGGATCCTGGGGCCACCGCCCCCCTTTTACACAAACCACAGTGACCCCAGCCGGGGAAGGAAGGAGAGGACACGGAGCATTAAACTCTTCCTGCAAAGGATTTCTGCGAGGAGGGCGCCAGATGTGCCCAAACCGAACATGTGACCCAAGTTCAGGCATGGAGAGTGAGGCCACCAATTCCAGGAGGAGGTCCCACATGAGGGGGCTGGGCCACAGACCTGCAGCACAGAGTACAGTCCACGCTGGTTGAGATGTCCCATTATGTTTGCACAGATGTGGTTCATGGCTGGCCGGAGACTCTCGCCTAAGTAAAAAAAAAAAAAAGACTGAGGAAAGAAACCCAACATGCTGAGACCGGTGTGGCTCAGTGGATAGAGCATTGGTCTGAGGACTGAAAGGTCCCAGG